>CM042011.1:133135628-133413128 GCA_023525715.1 Cichorium intybus | reverse complement strand
CGTTAGTGTGAATCATTAAGGTTTTCGGAAAAAAAACGACCACATAGCAGCTACCGGGCATCATCTGGGTTTTGCTCAGAGGAAAACGCAGCTAAGGGCCTTTTCTGCGTTTTCCTCTAAGGAAAACGCAGATGATGGCCCTTAGCTGCGTTTTCCTCTGAGCAAAACCCAGAGGATTGCGCAGATAAGCCCACTGTCTGCGTTTTCCTCTCCCTTGTCTGCGTTTTCCTCTGGAAAACTCAGAAACCCAGTCTTTTGTGCATAGAAAACTTGTATATTGTGCATAATATTTTGTACGTTCAATTAATCTAACAACTAAATCGATAACTAATACATAAAAAGAACATGAAAGTTGACATGTACCTGTTTCCATGAGGAGAAATCTTGCGAAGCCATTTCAGAGCGTTTGTCGTTTACGGGATCGAAAAATTTGTCGTTTTTTTTGGGATTTATATACCTGGGCTGAGAGGTAGGTAACCAATGAAAACGCAGCCCACTATGCCAAAAACGCAGCCCATAGGAGCAAAACGCAGTCCTTTGGCGGCCCAAAAGAGCAAAACGCAGGGCAAGGGACGAAAACGCAGCCGTCCCTGCGAGCTGCGTTTTCGTTGGTTATTTTGAGGCAGGGTCCGATTTTTTGGCTACTTTGAGGCAAACTCCTAAGGGATTAGGCTATTTTAGTCATTTTCTCTCTAAAAATAATACCTGCAACTTTCAATAGATCCAATAGTCAGAAGAGGGGATCAAGTAAACTTGTATTATAGACATTGCATCTTGTCTATTTTATTATTCACTTTATTTCATGTTCTTGTCTCTATTTTGTTATTCACATTTAACTTTTTTTCAAAACTTGTATCGATTAGGCCACAATGGTAAAACAAAGAAAAAAAATAAGCAACAATAACTTAGTTTTTATCTAATTATCAAAACACACTTCAATAAATAAAGATATCTTATGAACCAGTATCGTTACAAACTACAAAACAAAATTAAAACAAAACAAATTGGAAAATTAGAAACAAAATTTGCTAACAATAGATTAAATTGCACAAAAATCACATAAGTAGCTATCACACTTATCTTTTTGCTAAAATATGATAATGCTTTGCCAAATCCTTTGTCCCACCATTGTAGCCACAAGAACACTGTAAATAACCCTATGACAGTAAAAAGCCCAAGCACCACTAAAGCCATTATACATATTAATGGAAAAGAGTTCCAGGTAGATGGCAATCTGACCATATTCACCAGCACTCGCATAACTTTCAAAGCACGTGGTACAATCGGTCCACATACAAAGGGCTTATTAGATAATATTTTATGTTGGGAATATTTTGTACAATTTGTCCATGAAAGTCAATCCAAATGTATAAACATGGGGCTTATTAGATAGTATTTTATGTTGGAAAGATTTTGTAGCAAACAGATAAACTATATTTCATCATTGCACTCGATAAAAGAAAATAATATTACAAAACCGTACCCTAAAATCGCCTTCACAATTGTATTGTGAAAAAGACCCGAGGGAGCCAATGTCCATGGGCCATATTTCCCTTACTCGAAGATCCTTTTAACAATATATGTTCCAAGCTTTGTAGAAGTGACTGCATATAACACATCTTTTTTATCTTACAGATAAAACTATTAGCCAAACCTCCAATCCATTCAGCGAGTAGAATGAAGGAGATGCTTAGACCTTAGATGCAACTGTTTACCTGAAGGGTATGATAAACAACATGAAAATACATGAAAAATGTTTGGAAATCATATTCTGTGAAAAAGAAGCAAGTCAATTTTTTTACTTTATTACTTTTCGATGTTTGAAGGACGAGCATCTAAGGGGATGAAGATTTGATTCTAATGGGAATTGATGCTGACCATTAAATGCATCTACAAACTTTGAAACTAATTACCTTGTTTTTTTGGTTTTCATTGTGTAGATAAACAGAGACATGCAAGCATGATTAACGTATTCAGGAATCCTATCACTGATGGTATGACGAGATAATGGATTTGATTATGAAACTTTAAAAAGAGATTGCGTGAACTTATGCTTATTTATGGGATTTAGCCAGGATGTTTAAAATTGGAATCCCTAATCAGATAGGAACGAAATTTCGAATTTATTTAGGATTAGGATGATATTACGCAAGATAGAATTAACCTGCATAAAATTGTGACACGTGGGAATAAGGATCTAGGAGAATACCAAGTGGCACTTTATGGATTGTTTTATTAGTATAGAAGATAGATAAGAAAATAGAATATAAAACCCAAACTATCTCATGTTTAATATAAGTCAAATTGAGTCAGATTCATATATTATTTTATATATATATATATATATATATATATATATATATATATATATATATATATATATATATATATATATATATATATATATATATATATATATATATATATATATATATATATATATATATATAAACAAAACGGAATCAATGATATATTCAGATTTATAACAAATATCGTTTAACATAAATTATTACAAAAAGTAAATTTAAAAACTTTAAATTAATTATAAAATAAAATAATAATATTAAAAATATAAAAAATTATTTTTAATATTTATCGTATTTCCAAAATTATATAAGTTAAGTATTATTTGTTCCAGTGGATCGACCGGCATGTGGTGGTAAGTTTTTGCATGATGATTATGAAAACGGCTTAGGGGGTGTTTGTGATTGTTTATAAAAATCATTATTGATTTATTGGCTTTTTAAAAAACTAATAAGCTAATAAGTATGTTTGCCAAATATAAATAAGTCAATAAGTCACTTTTGAATCTCCTTTTCAATACAAGTAAATAAGGAAAAATGGATAGGTATCGTTCATTCTTATTTTTCAATCTCATTACGACTTATTATTAGAACAAAAACACTTATATAACTCAATAAGCCAAGCCAAATATTTTTTTAAAAAATTACTTATCAATTTATAACATCTTTTCACCAAATAAGTCGAGTCAAATACTATTTAAAAACTTCTTTTTAGCCATTCAATAAACACTTATATCAAAAAAATACCTAATGAATTAAATAACCCCTCCCCTTATTTGATCTTTATTTGGGTTCTATGGACGTATAACGTATAGGAAGGTGCTCGTCGTTGGAAACGTAAAGTGTAGAAAAAGAGTTTTTATTTGATTTCATTATTTCTTTTTAGTTTAATTGTTTCAGTAATAAAAAACGTAATGATAACAAGAACCGGAATGATCGGATGAAAAATCTCCTCATAAACTAAGAGAAATTGTATATATTCCTACCTTTTGTTCCTACTTATATTCCTACCCATGTTAAATTGTGACAAGTGTCATATTTAATAAAATTAATAATATTTTAAAGCAAGAAATTATATTGGTTCCTAATTTTTGTTCCTAACTTTATTCCTAACAATTTGAAATGATGACAAGTGGATTAAAATATTATTAATTTTATTAAACTTTACATTTGTCATATTTTCAAATGGTTAGGAATAAAGTTAGGAACAAAAATTAGTGACCAATACAATTTCTCTTTTAAAACACTTGTCACAATTTAACATGTGTAGGAATATAAATAGGAACAAAATGTAGGAATGAATACAATTTCTCCATAAACTAATGAGAAATTGTATTTATTCCTAATTTTTGTTCCTACTCATCTTCCTATCAATGTGGAATTGTAACAAGTATTATATTTAATAACAATAATAATATTTTAAGACACATGTCACAATTTAATATGTGTAGGAACATGAATACGAACAAAAGATAGGAATAAATATAATTTCTCTAAACTAATTGCTTTTGTTCCTTTTTGCTAGTTTTTTAATACATACAGCCGTTAAAAAAATATTATTCAAACATTTTTGGATCAATACGTGACTCTCCGTTGTCAATTACAAGAAATCAGATTCCATCTCACATATTATGAAATCTAGTCACCTTTTAATGGGATTTCTGTGGGCATTTTTGTCGTAACTCGTTGTCGGAAATTTTCAATCTTGAATGAGAATTGAAAAAGGCTTTGGTATTATTGTTGTATTGAAAAATCTAAATTTGAGTATTATCTTATCATATTTTGTTATACACAATCCAAATTTCGTTATAGACAATAGCTCTCCATGATTAGCTTTATTTGACAATAAACTGATGTTAAAAAGTTAGTGAACTAACGGTACGTTTGGTACGGAAAAATGAAATTGAAACAAAGAATGGAAATAGAGAGAAAGAGAATTAAACAGAAGAAAGAAATTGATTTCACTGTTTGATATCACAGAGAATTCACCAGAAAAATATGTCTAAATATCAATGTTCTTGTGGTGATGCTGGTGGTGGAGGTGACAATGGGTGGTGGCAGTGCTGGTGCATGGTAGTTGGTGGTGGATGGGGGATGGTGTTGGTGGTGATGGGTGGTGCTGATGGGTAACGATGTAGGTGGTGGTGGAGGTGGTAGTGATGTTGGTGGGTGATGATGGTGGTGGTGGCAGCGGCGAAAGGTGGTGGGTGGGTGATGGTGATGGTGGGTGACACTGGTGGGTGGTGGTGGTGGCAATGAGTAGTGGTGGCGGTGGAGGTGGTAGTCGTGAGTAATGGTGGTTATGGAGGCGATATGTGATGGTGGTGGTGGAGGTGGTGATGGGTGATGGTCATGGTGGGTGACAGTGGTGGGTAACGGTATAGGTGGTTGTGGTGACGATAAGTGGTGGTGACGGTAGAGGTGGTTGTGGGTGATGGTGGTGGTGGCAATGGGTGGTGGTAGCGATGGAGGTGGTGGCAGTGGAAGTGGTGGCAATAGAGCTTGTGGTGGTGGGTGATATTGGTGGTGGTGGCGGTGGAGGTGGTGGAAACGGGTGATTGTGTTGGTGGGGATGGGTAGGCGGTGGAGGTGGTGGTGATGGGTGGTAGAGGCGGTGGTGGTTGGTGACCGTGGTGGTTGGTGGTGGGCTCGGGAAAGAGAATCCGGTTTCTTACTATTTCTCTACTAAAAGTAAAGAAAAAAACAGGGAAAGACCGAAAGACGGAAAGAGAATTAGATTTTTTTTTTTCCATTTCTTATTCTTGAGATTAAACAAACAAAATAAATAAAATCAATGTAATTTCTCTTATTTCATTTCCTATACCAAACATGCATAAGTATTTGACACCATACCACTTAAAAAAATAAAGTCGTTAGAAAACAGTGTTGAATTAAAAGGTAGAGTAAATTACAGTTTTGGTCTCTGTGCTTTATCTCTTTTTTCAATTTTGGTCCAAGTTTTTATTTTCACACGGATGGTCCTTATAGTTGCAAAAAGCTTACACTATTGGTCACTGATCCATATAAAAAGACTAAAATGTCATTTCTAATTTCTTTTTCATTATTCTTTTAATCTATTATTTTTAGGTAATTAAAAAAAACACCCTCAAAACGTTGTAGCCATGCGAGGATTTGTTGCCATTGGCAGAATCTCTTGGCATTGTTCAAAGGTGCACTGGTTTTATTGTTTCCAAGGCTTCGTCATCGGATTCGTTGTTGTTTGGGTGGCCGATGATGTATCTTTATGTGTAACTAGTTCAAGAAGAAAAGGAGAAGCCACCACCTGAGTTACAGGTCTCAGTGATGTATCTTCAAAGATTTTAAGTCTGTTAATAATTGCAACATGAATAATTTCGACAGCTCGTAATAATCTTTTTGCTTTGAAGACCAAATATTAAATCTATTAATTTATGAGTTAAATTCTAGCTGATTGTTGATTCAAATTAAATGTTCAGTGGAAAAAGAGAAGTAGAAAGCGTATAAAATAACAAAGTGAAGCTATGGATTGTTTGGAACATATTTTGTTCTTGTGATTATCTACTTCCATGGCTACGGTTCTGGTGGTTGTACTACTAGAATCATAAGTAGTACTAATTTAGACATTCTTGATTTTGGTTGGGTGATCTTCTTGTTAGGCCGAGGCTAAGGAGAGAAAAAGCTTCCTTAAAAGGTGGTGATGATTGATAATAGCGGAGGAGGACCTGCAACAGGAGACACTGAGTGATAGTTAAGGTTAAGACTGAACCAAAGATAAAATAAGTAACATATGCTTAACATAACAACATCGTATGAAAAAACAAATCAACAATCAAAGACGATCGGGAAGAATCGAAGTATCCAAAAGCATAAAGTAGCAGATTAAGATGTTAAAGTCAAGGTCGATTCCCAATCTAAACAGACAACAACGAAAAATGTATAATACAAAAGACAGAAAAATGCAAGTGATTCGATGACGGAGAGTGAGCATGGAGAGGGTATTGCGATGGACCATTGAACAACACATATATTATAGTTAAAATTGTAGTTCTTCACTTCTCAGGGGGTTCCTAATTCACCTGGATAGTCGGAAATTAGGATTTTGTAATCCCTTCTGCTTGTCTCCTTCCATCTGTGTGTTTTCCTTCTTCTTTTCTGCATTATGCTTGTCAGGTCATTTTTCAAGAACAAGGGAGTACAACATAGCGGGGTTGTTGGAAAATTGGGTCGTACCCCACAATTTTGTAAGTGGCGTTTCAATATCTTAGGAAGAGAGAGAAAGAGAGAGAGACGGGATAGGGGTAGGGGTGAAGTGAAGGAAAAGGAATTAGAAATGATATTTTTAGTCTTTTTACATAGATCAGGGACCAATAATACAAATATTTTGCAACCACAAAGACCTTCAATATAAGGCTGGAGGGAGTGGTTAGCATGTGCTGAACATGCTAAACTTGCCACATCAGCTTAGCACATGCTGACCAAATTTGGTGGGAGCAGTCAGCATGTGTTAACCATGCTAAAAGGTACAAGTCTTATGTTAAAAGGTACAAGTCATGTTGCTGATGGTTCTAATGGCGAGCTCGTCGATTTCTTGGCGAGGAGGTGTTCAGCGAGTGGCTTGGCGAGGGTGGCGGTGTGGTTGGCGATGATCAGCGAGTGGGTTGGCGAGGGGTTTGGCGAAGCCACTCCCCCCAGCCTTATAGGTCGGTTGTTTGATTTTGTTGATTCATTTTGTCCACTTTGGTGCATTTCGTGCTATATCATGTAAAAAGTACATATTACGAGTGTGGATTTTACGTATGTAGTATGTGAACGAAATAAAGCCAAGTGAGCATATTTCATAGGACTTTGCCCTTTTATTTTGTGTTTGAAGATTGAAGATATCAAGGTAGTGCAGTATATATAATACAACCGTTGACTTTTTAGGTTTGTTAAACCTTTTGTGAAACTACTTTATTTTATGAAATCCTTTAATTTGTTTTGCGAAATCACAAAGGAAATCACTACAAACACAAATTACTACTTGAATTACTACTTGGCTCAATGTATATGTGTTTCAAGATGCAAAATATTCCGACTCAATACATAATGACTTTATTTCCATAAAACCGTAGGATATATAATTTTGTGATTAAGATCAATGTATATGTATTTGTACGTTTTATTAAAACATTTAATCCGTAGAAGAAATTAAAACTCACAAGCCATGTAAGGTGATTCTTGGTTGGATGTAGTCTTAGAAAAATGATACCTTCTGTTTTTATTGACAAGGTTTCAAGATTTATTTTATTTTTTTTAATGAAATTTGAATTTTTGATCAATAAAAATTGCTAATCAATCATTCTTCGTAATGTGGATAAAGTCCAGATAGATCTAAATAGGTTAGATGGAATTCAACTTTTGATAAGTTTACATTTTGTCATGCTTGTTACGTTATTATCATTCTTTTTTTACTTTTATTGTTACATTTCGTAATGTTTTGAAATTCTACTCTACACACATGAAGATAAATTTGTATTTAGTGGGAATAGATATTTGCATCAAGAGCAATCATTAAAATTACCAAAAGTAAATGTTAAATAAATTAGAATTTGAATGATAGAAAATTCATTTATTTCAAAAAAGAGCATTTACTACAAAAAGAATAAGAAAGAAGCCACCTTTTGGGTTTGGGGAAGCGTTGTTAGTATGGAATAGTGTGCCTTTGTTAAAGATCGTCAAATCCTTGACGACCCACTTATGGTTAACAAAGTTGTGTAATGGGATAAGAGATATAAGAGAAAACTCACGATTTTCAATGTTGATTTCAAGAAGGCTTAAGACTCGTTGAGCTGGAATTACTTGGAGCAGATTATGCTTTTTATGGGCTTTAGCCATAAATAGATATGACGGGTGAGGGTGTGTCTAAGCTTATCATATGCTTCTGTCTAGGTGAATGGTAGTCCAACTTCTGAACTTTAGATTCAGAGAGGTTTGAGACAAGGTGACCCATTGTATCCTTTTTTTATATTGACCATGGAGGACTTACATATGACCATGCACGATGCGTTAGAATGATCTTGTAAAATGTATGGTTATTGGTAACCAAGGTACTTCCTGTTAGGATCGAGACACTTAGCATACGAACACTAAACTCACACACTCAGCTCACAAATTAAGAACACAAGAATTTAACGTGGTTCAGTCCAAAACTGACCTACGTCTACGGCGGATAACTAGGAATGTTTTATTTCTTGGTGCTACTCTGCACTCTCTCTGTGTTACATGGTGTTGTGTGGTGCATAAATCTCTTCAACTGAAGCTCTATTTATATACATCTTGGAATGTATATAATATACATAAATTAGTGTGAAAATGAGAATGTTAAAATCAAAGATAGAAGCAAGCTTTGAATAAACAACCACCTACAAGTCTTCCTCCTTTTGTTGACAACCTTGTTCAAACCTTCACACTTTTTCTCTACAGCTTCTTTGACAAACCATAAGAGTGGCTTCACACTCAACAATCTCCCACTTGAAGCCACGGAACAATATTCACATGTGCTTCAACTGTGCATCTGTATTTCTATAAACTCCTTCTTAGTTACCCCGGCCTTCTCATCAGTTAACCTGAAAGGCCCGTTAAAACTCCCATAAGTTTCAACATGTTCGTCATGACTTAAACTGCCTGTTCTCTGTCCCTATCGGCTCCCACTGAAAACGAACTACCGAATCCTGGAACAATCTGAGAACAAACAACAACACTCTCCATATTTAGCAAGTTATCAAAACTGGAGAGACTTTTACAGCTGAAAACTGGTTCTAAATCCACTGTCGTCTTGGACCTATGATTGAAACACGACCTATGCTCCCACTGTTGCAAAACCCTGCAACTGAAACAATACTCTGTGCTCTCATTGCCACAATATCCTTCGACTGATTTTTCTGAACCTTTCACGCTTGTTTAACCTGAATCTTCCCTGTAGCTCTAGGCTTCCTACTTGCAAAAGGTCACCCTCTTCTGCCCATGAGATTCTGTGAACCGGACTTTGTTTCTCTTCTGAACTGGGACGGTCACTCCCTCAGACGGTAATCCGACCATATACAGCGAACATTCATCGTTCACAAGTCTTACCTTTCCAAAGTCTCCAACTTTCAGATTCTGCAGTGCTTCACTGCTGTGGGTAGCGTGAAATGAAGCACCAGAATTCTTGACCCAAGAGTCTTCACTGCCTTCCACTGAGTCCCAATGCATCAAACCCAGACACATTCTCTGAAGCAGAATTTCCTCTATTTGGACATCGACTCTAAAGAATGTCCACACCTCAACGTCATGAATAACACCAAACTTTCTGATTCCGTGATTACACCTAAGTCTGCTGACTTTCTAATCACTGCTGGATCTACCGAAAACGGATTTTCTCTTAATTACTTGATCTGTTCATCCCATGATCTGTTCTTGAACCCCTGAAACTCTGATCATCGCTGGATTTGTCTGAACGTCTGATCTTCTGTAATTCTCTAATTTTCTCCGTTTACCAATACCACATCTTGAACTTTCTAACACATAAAGCCTCAATCTGCGTCTTCCACCAACTTTTCAATCTTCACTAAACGAAGCCTTGTCTGAACTTAACGACTGTTCTTCTGAACTCTGTTAAATAATCAACCTATTTAAACTACGGTGGAATACCGAATTGAGAATCAGAAACTGAAAATTTAAACTGAATCGATAAAACCCGACAAACGCTGTTGGCATTGGTTTTCGATTTCTTTAAATTTCTTCTGAGTTCAACTGTTCTTCACCGATTAAATAGAATTTTTATTCAACTGTTCTTGGCTCATTATTTGCAAAATATAATCCCCACCCAAATTATTTTCGGGCTAAACTGCCCAAAACAAATGTTGGAGTGACTGTTTTGCGACTTTGACAAAGTTAAGGGACCAAACTGCAATTTTTCTGAAGTTCAGGGACCAAACTGCAATTTTTCTGAAGTTCAGGGGCTAAACTGCACTTTTCTGAAATTTCAGGGGCCTGTTTTGTAATTTCTGGAACTTCAGGGACCTGTTTTGCAATTTACTGAAAATATGCTACAGTACTACTACAGGAACCGCTACAGTGTCGTCTTCTCCGGCGGACTCCGGCGCTACAGTGTCGTCTTCTCCGGTAGACTCCGGCGCTACAATGTCGTCTTCTCCGGCGATCTGGTTTCTTCGGTCACTATTTCGGCAAACATTTGACCGGCGATTTGGAGGTCTTCCGGCGGTCAAAAAATCCAAAAATATATATTTTCGAAATCTGCTGAACGAGACCTTTCCAACGACGTACACCAAAATCATTTTTGAGACAAAAATTTTTCGACCAAAAACAGAAAATCACCCTCTGGAGCTATACCAAGTCTTTGATACCACTTGTTAGGATCGAGACACTTAGCATACGAACACTAAACTCACACACTCAGCTCACAAATTAAGAACACAAGAATTTAACGTGGTTCGGTCCAAAACTGACCTACGTCCACGGCGGATAACTAGGAATGTTTTATTTCTTGGTGCTACTCTGCACTCTCTCTGTGTTACATGGTGTTGTGTGGTGCATAAATCTCTTCAACTGAAGCTCTATTTATATACATCTTGGAATGTATATAATATACATAAATTAGTGTGAAAATGAGAATGTTAAAATCAAAGATAGAAGCAAGCTTTGAATAAACAACCACCTACAAGTCTTCCTCCTTTTGTTGACAACCTTGTTCAAACCTTCACACTTTTTCTCTGCAGCTTCTTTGACAAACCATAAGAGTGGCTTCACACTCAACACTTCCATGTCTCATTTATTTTATGTTGTTGATATATTATTTATGGGTTAGTGGGCGAGAATGTTGAGAATACATATTGCATCTTACATTGTTTTCCTAGCTTCCATGTTGACTATTGGTCTACATAAATCAAATATGTATAGGGTGGGTATTAATGCAACCAAAATTAGACACCTTGCATCGATTACCAAATGTAGCCTGGTTTATTTCTATTTAAGTTATTATGGAATGGTTATCTCATTGCCTCCTAATCATAATTACAAGAATATATGCAAGCATAAGTGCATGGGTTGATAACTAATGATTATAAGACTATGATAACTATTTAGGTTAATTAACATACATATATACTAACATGCCCTTATAGTTTTATCGGATTAGACTTGCAGACATTTACAAATGGAACAAAATCTGAAAATAATGAATATTATAGGCCCTTTATGAACATGTTCACATATTGAGAAGTGGATAAAACATGACGAACCCGAACATAACCAAGTACAACTTTGTCCTAGAGAAAGTGAATGTTAATCTCTATATGTTTGGTGCTTTGATGTTGCACCAGAGTTGAAGAAATCTATATTGCACTAATATTTTCTTAGTAGAAAATTGTAGCCTTATGTAACATCCATTATTTGGGGTAAAATTTCTTTTGCCATTTTTGGTAAAATTAAAAAAAGAACAAAAATAAATAGAATAAAATATATTACATAAAAATTATTTTAATGAGTTAATATTAATAAATATGAAGTTTCTATATTATAAAAATTTGAATAAACGTTCAAGAGAATATTTTAGTAAAAAGGGACTAAGTTTTTCAAACTTGAGTAACTGATGTATGACCTTTATTTAGCCAAGATTAAGGACTTAAATGTATGAAAACTATAGTTAGAAATTTAAGTTAAACTTCGTAAGTTGGAAATGTTTATAAAAGCCATTTAGGAAATTTATGGATAAGACCAAAAGTATCAGATTTGTTAAAGGTGGGTTTGGCCATAACTTGCTTAGTTGGGACTAGAAATATTAAGAACATCATTTCTAAGTTTAAGTGAAAAATAATAGAAGTTATTACAGTTGTTTGAGGTTAAATGATGCAACTATTTAAGTGAGGGACCCTTTATGCCTTATGCCAAAGATTAGAACATTTAGGCTCTTCTTGCATTCCAATTTCTCATTTTGAACGACATTTGAAGATGTTGGGGTTGTTAATAACGATTTTGGTGACCTCATGGAGTTTTAAAGGGTAGAATGAAGAATTGGGGAATGAAATCAGCTTAAAACACCACTAAAGAGTCCTTGAAGGTATATATCCATCTTCTTCACTAGAGCAACATAGAGTTTGATGATTTGATCCATGTATGAATTTTCTAGATTAAAAGGGGATTTACTTAAGCTTTTAGTTAGTTTCCTTCATTAAATCATATATTATAGCTTTTTATACGTGACTGACTCATTCCCTTCGAACATTCCTTCTAAAGTCAACCATATTGCATGAGCACTTTTACATTATTTAATATAATTAATAAGTTTGGTGAAATACCATACATAATCTTAGTGAATGTTATAATGCCATCACCTAACTTTTTAATATTTAGAGCAGTGAGTTCTTCTTGTGGTTGTTGACATGTTGCATCGAGAATGTGAGCAACAACCTCATCACCAGTAACTTAAATAGGAACATGACGACCTTGCATCACAGATCTCCATATATATTATCCTTTTTTAAATACCCATTATAGTTTTCCAATGATCATACTCTTCAACTGTTAGTGTAGGAGCTCATGTCAAATAACCTATGTATTAGCAATATTCATTGAGTATAATGGTTGGTAATTCTAATTAGCCACACTTTTTTAGAAAAGATTGACCAGAGTGGTATATATACTGAGTTCTTTCTTGAAGCTTCAGAAATTGAAGAGAACCAATGTTTTCTTCTAATGATAAGCTGAAAGTTAGAAAGAAACACAACCACTAAAGGCTCTGATACCAAATGATAGAGTAAAGTCCCTAGGATAAGTGCGAAATAATAAAATTATTAGTGTTGTAGAAATCGGCCTTGCCGGCCGATTAATCGGCGATTAGTCACTTGGCGGTCTTCAACCGATTACGATTAGGCCTAATCGGCAAGCTTGATGGTTTGCTGCAAAAATCGTTCAAATATTGGTCTTGACGGCTGATTAATCGGTCTTGGCGGTCATTTTTTCATTTTTTTATTTTTTAATTTATTTTTTATTTTTAAATGACGACACAAACACTTTATATAACTCAAGAAAACTTTAAAAAATCAATATTAAAGAATTAAATTAAACAAATGTATAATCTTTTATGTGTATCTCAGAATAAAATGAATCAAACTTTGCTATTTTTATATTTATATATTTTTAAATAAATTCTTTTATAATTTAGGGTCTCCGATTAATCCTTTAACCCCACTCGACCGCCAAACTACCGTCAAGCGATTTTTACAAACTTGAAAATTATAATAACCAAAAAAACCACAATAATGTAAAGCAAGTATGAAAATTAGTGAAATAAATAATTCATCATTTCACAAGTGGAAATTTGTTACATCCATTATTTACAACAAGGTATGTAAAACACACACACACACACACACATATATATATATATATATATATATATATATATATATATATATATATATATATATATATATATATATATATATATATATATATATATATATATGGCTAGGTTACATTAAGAACTACAATTATTGTGTGGTTGTAAGGACAAATATCGTGCGTAGGATTATATTTATCAATGGCTATGATTAATAACAGAATATTGATTTTTTAAAATTAAAAAGATATTAATTTTCTAAGAATATCATTCTAAAGGGTAATACGGAATTTTTATGTTTTTCAATTATGGAATGTGAGATTTTCATGAGATTAAATTCTGAATTTAAATCTAATTTCAAATTCAAATTCGAATTTATTTTCAAATTCAAACATTAATTTTTTTTACAATTCTAATAAAATATATGATTAATTTCGGTTCTTATTCTAAGTTCACAATCACTTACATTCTATTAGAATGAATTACAAAGCATACATCAGAATGACTGGTATTCTTAAAGAATGTTACTTCATATGTTGAAAGTAAGTTCAACATTCTGATATAATCAATTACAAATCATACTTATATGACTTACAAAATCAGACAAAATCAGATTTACATTCTATTGTGTAACATCAAAATGACTAGAACAATATACTAGAATCTAATATACAAAACAGAATAACATTCTATGGGAATTACATTATGTGATAATGACATTCAGCCAGAATAATTGCCTTAAAATCAAACTTTAGGACTTCTTGTATGCACTGAATGCACAAAGAATTACGGTGCAACATCAGAATGACTAGAAAAGTGAATCAAAATCTGCCCTGCAACATCATAATTCTTCTCTAGTTGTAATTCATCAAGTTGCCCTGTGAGAATGACATTTTGTGAGAATGATTGTCTTGAAATTGAACTCTAGAATTTATTCTCTGTTCTTTTATCTTCTAATTGCACAAAGAATTACCAAAATCTGCAAGAATCAAGATCCATCTCTCCATAAAATCAAACACAATTTTGTGTTTCAACCCTGCGAATAAATCATGGAATCATGTGGGCAATTGATGGTGAATCGATGGTGGTGTAAATTATATGGATCCCACACACGTTTTCTTTTCCCTTCCCTCCTGATCGTATATTGATTACGCATTCGACTTCACTTCCCTTATACATGCTTATCGCATACCACGACAGTGATTGCTTCTCGACTATGCAGAATCGAATAGTATATTTTCTTGCTTAACGATTGCTGATTGTTGCTGGCGGTATTTGATCGATGTTGCTTGATTCGGATTCCATCATCATCCTCCAAGGTGTAATCGAGGTCAGCAATCTCGTATTCTCCTCCTGGTATCCTCATGTTACCAATTTTATAGGTCAATTATCAATATTATAGGTAAATTTACCATAATTGTAGGCTTTAATTTAAATTTAATTAATTGATCTTTTGATTGATTTACGAAATTACCCTTGGTTGATTCTCATATCTGATTGGTCCTTACGTCCACACAATAATTACAGTTTTTAATATGTCCTAAATCTATATATATATATATATATATATATATATATATATATATATATATATATATATATATTGTTGGGAATTAATTTTAGTTTGGTTTAATCTTTTATTTATAAGGGACTAAAACTGTAAAACATTATAGTTTAGGCTTTATTTGTAATATTCGGTGTGGACTGAACAACCTAGTGTTGTTCGGTTTTGGTCCTTGTGGTCCACGCCATTTTGGGCTAGTGGATTACTTCTCATGGGCCTAGGTCATTAGTGTGTTAGGTCTAGAGTATTTAAGATTGTTATGACATCATTTGTCATGTTGAGTGCCTAGAGAATTGTGTTAACTAGAAAGAGAAACATTTGATTGTTCTTGGCATTCACACAAGCTTATGTACTAGTCTTGATCAATACAAGAGTGCATTGAAGCTAAATCTCCTTCTGTTCTTATTATTTGATTGATATCTTTGTGATCTAGAGAATATTTGGGACCTATAATTGGTATCAAAGCTTGTTTTGGTATTAATCTTTCATTTTTTCTATGAGATTCTTGAGATTTTGGAGAGTTTAATCCGTTTTGGACTGTTTTTTGGGTGTTTTTGGTGTTTTTGTGCTTGATGTTCTTGGTGTTCTTGAAGATCTTCAAGCAAAACTCAACCAAAAAATCGATTTTGATCCAAAATTGTGAGTTACGGAACTGTTTGTGCACGTTTGCGAGATTTCTGGATCTGATTTGGGTTGCTCGGTGGCGGTGCTTGGCGGCTAGGTTTTTAGTGGTTAATCGGTCCATTTAATTGTTACTCGGTTGGCCCATTTGATAGTTACTCGGTGCATTAGGTTTAGCATGTTTGTTCGGCCCGCTTCAAGTTAGTCCGCATCATGTTAATCGGTTGATTGTTCGGTACCTTTTGTTGCTCGATTTTCTCTATTGCTCGGTCGGGTTGTATTACTCGGTTAAGCAAGTTGTTCGGTCCCTTTGTTTCTCGCAAGGTTGTTCGGTTAGGTGTTGTTCGGTACATCTTCAGATTGTTCGGTCCAGGTTTTTCGGTGCTACAATATAAAAAAATTCGATTGGACTAGGTCAAATTTTGGTTTCTCGGCAGAATTTTTTTGTGGTTTTTCTATCAACCTTTCGGCATTTGAAGACTTATTTGTCATCTTAAATCCTTAAAATGACTACCACGACAAAAGACGTTTGCGAAAAATCATGCTCCCCAGATTGCGAAAAGATTATTGCCAAATATCGTGAATTAAACGAAAATTTTGTCCGAGAAGTCTTTGAACTTGAGAACCTTGTTTATAAACATAAGAAGAAACTGAGATCTTTACAAGAAAAGCTTGATGCAAAGACCTCAGGCTATCACAAAATGCAAGACGAACTCAGCACAACAAGATGTCACCTTAGGTTTGCCAATGAAGATATTGCTAGTTTAACTGCTGAACTAAATACATTAAAATCAAAGTTTCAAAAGGAAGAATCAACCTTTAAAAAGGTTTATGTATCTAGTGAAGTAGTTGAATCTATAATTGAACGTCAAACCAAATGGCTGAATAAACAAGGTGAGGATTTGGGGTAACAAAGTGTGCCAACTCCGTGTAATGACAATTATTCTCTGGGCTTAAGTCTCTGTGATCAAGTCATGCTTACCCGTGATAAAGCTGAACGAGAAAGAGGGAAGCGTGATGAAATTGACCAGCTCATGGATGCTCGACATCAAGCTGAGGAATCAAGAAAGATTGAAGAAGCTACGGATGGTGAAAGTCTTGGATTCAAAGCTGTTGCACCCCCGTTTAATCATAATTATATCTCAAACCTTGACACCGAATAATCTGAGGAATGCTATATTTCCAACTTCATCCTAAAGGATCAGTCTGGCACTGCTGACAATGATGTAATAGTGGAAGATGCGAGCGAGAAGGACAAAGATAGTCCTAGTTCTTCTGAACACGCGTCAACATCTAATGCCTCATCTTCTGTTGTTACAAATGATCGCACCAAAACAGTTGATGCTGACTCTACAACTTCTTGTGGTGATGGTTCAAATTCCAAAAATCCACATGTTGGAAACTTTAGACCAAAGAAGTTTGTAAAAGAAGGGGAAGTTCCTGTTGGGCCTAGACCTAGTCCCAATAAATGTGGTTGTGCTTGTTCTTGTGGAAATTCCTTGAAAAACTCATCTGGACAAGGACCAAGTCACAATTTCATTTATTTGAAGAAACAGACGTGCTTTAACTGTGGCATTGCATGTCATATTGCCAGGAACTGTCCATATCGTCCATATATTCCCTTCTACACACAAGGCTTGGAGAACGTGTCAAGAGGGAGTTCTCGTAAAAGAAATCCCTCAAGATCACGTTCAAGATATGGCGACTAGAATGAAGCCAAGGCCAAGAAGCAGGCCCCCAAGGATAAGAAGACCGATTCAAAAGATAACTCTGCCAAATCGAAATCGGTAAAGTCGAGTTCATCTCAAGGATCATCCTCGAGTCCTCACTGGCAACATAAGCACAAGTCAAGGGGGAGTGTTGCTTCGATATCAAATGCTGACACACCCATCCGGTCAATCAACAAAAGACCAAAACCAAATTACCAATGGGTACCATAAGGTTAACATTCCAACTCATTTCATAATTCTGTTAACTTTTCATTCTTATCTGATAAGCAGGATATGTCATGGGAGCGTGTGAAGTGTGTGGATAGCAACGGTCAACCCAGCTTCCAAATGGACTGGGTTCCCAAGACCAATTAAGCCCGCATCGTGTGCAGGAGCATCTACGGAGGAATATATTCGGACCTCGGTTTGTTGATAGTAGCTATTCCAGGCACATGATTGGACACATCTCTCAACTGTACAACATTCAAATCATTGATGGAGAGTATGTGTCCTTTGCGGGAAGGGAGAGGGGAAGGATCACGTGGGGATCGTGTCTAACGACGTGTTGAAAATTGAACAGGTAACTTCATTCCAAACTGGATATGATACGTTTCACTGATTATTAAATTAGTTCTGTATATATATACTTTTTATTTTATTTTGTTTTCGTTAAAATTTGTACATGTTTTATTTCCGTTTTTCCTCCCATGCACCAATTTAGGGGGAGAAGAAAAACAAACAAAAATCAGAAAACTTCAAAAACAAAACAAAAATCAGAAAATTTAAAAATACAAAAATATTTTTTTATTTTTATAATTTTCATATCTTTCCTTTCAAAAACTATGTATACCTGCAATTGGTATCAAGAAAAACAAACAAAAATTACAAAACATAAAAATCCAAAAATAGTTTTACCTACCGACGATGCACCGAGTTTATACCACTCACTGCTGAGGTAACTTTTAAGTGTTTGTGATCTTCATTGGTCCACCCCAATGAATGTGAAGCACTAACAACCGCTTCTTAACCAATCTAAGTGTTTTTCTTCAGCAACACCAACTTCTTGACACTTTGAGAGAAACCACTCGAAGTCGAGAGTTAAAAAGTCTGTGCCGATGGTTAGACTACATACCGTAGTCTATCACATGCATCAATCCTTTCTTAACCACCTGTACACTTCTGATGCAAGAAATAGAGGATTCATCACTTTAAACCAAGTGATGATGATATTTCAACATTCTATGCTAGTGATCTTTGCTACAACACCAGTAGTAGATGTGAGGCATCAACAACCTTTCTCACCTAACAAAGCTTCTAATTCAAGAGTTGGATGACTCAGTATAATAAACCATGCACTGATGACAATTCGAAAGTCTAGCCGATGGGTATGTCTAGTAACCAAGACATATTACATGCACATACCACTCTTGAACCCTTAACTTCTTCTAAACAAATATTCATGATTCAATGTGATATTACCTCACATTGATGAAACATTGAAACTCTGGGTCAATGATCGTTGTTGTTTACCACAATAGCTGTGAGACCCCAACAACTTTACCTGATTCAAAATTAGCACTAGGATGGTACACTCCGCAAAGTTTGGATACCATTGAACGTCTCTCCAAGAGCCAAGTTGACTTTTCAACTTGTCAACTTTGATCAAGGATATGCAGGGGCCTAAATCAAAACGACCACGAGTAGTTCACCGATACTAAAATAATCGCAGTGCGTTCCCCCGGGTACACATAGATATTGCGAAAAGTCTCATTCTTGAGCTAAGGATGAATCCTTGAACAACTGTGGTGAGAGTTTCTAACTCCGTGACCCACAAGATTTGCTTATTAGTGATCGTATCGAGAGACGCAAGTAAAATGCAACGTTCAAGAATTTTCAACACTGGATTTGTTCCTGAAGAAGGTGAAGCTGAATTCCATGTGAGAAGTTGCGTGAATTCCTCCTCAGTCAACTTGTTACTACATTAACACCTAAAGTGATAAGATGAAGAGAAGAGAGTTAGACTCCAGTCAAAGTCAAAGTCAAATCAAAAGACTGGAGGTGCTGATTCTAGACATGCTCTATTGACCAAAGCTTCCAATCGAAATCTGATGACGACCTGCATCGAATACAAAGTTGTTGCTGCAATGTGATGAATTCTATCAACATTCACTCCTGTTACCTTGTTACCTGCTAAGAGGAAGGTTTTCATGCTATGGAGGAGATTGTCCATTTGAGGGGGAGATTGTTGAAAATTTTCTGCAGTATTCAACTGACGTCCATGTTCAAGTGAAGCCTGAAGATAAATGAAAGCATTAAACCAAAGGGGAGATTGTTGGGAATTAATTTTAGTTTGGTTTAATCTTTTATTTATAAGGGACTAAAATTGTAAAACATTATAGTTTAGGCTTTATTTGTAATATTCGGTGTGGACCGAACAACCTAGTGTTGTTCAGTTTTGGTCCTTGTGGTCCACGTCATTTTGGGCTAGTGGATTACTTCTCATGGGCCTAGGTCATTAGTGTGTTAGGTCTAGAGTATTTAAGCTTGTTATGACATCATTTGTCATGTTGAGTGCCTAGAGAATTGTGCTAACTAGAGAGAGAAACCTTTGATTGTTCTTGGCATTCACACAAGCTTATGTACTAGTCTTGATCAATACAAGAGTGCATTGAAGCTAAATCTCCTTGTGTTCTTATTATTTGATTGATATATTTGTGATCTAAAGAATATTTGGGATATATATATATATATATATATATATATATATATATATATATATATATATATATATATATATATATATATATATATATATATATATATATATATATATATATATATATATATATATATATATATATATATAGTGCTATAGTGTGTAAAGTAAGGTGTAGTACAATTGACGCTTTAGAGAACCATACTTTGACAAAAGATATAAATGCATGATACATTGAAACACATTAAATAAAGTCTACCATACAACTAGAATTATTGGTTCACAAAGAGAGAAATGACTCGGTTGTAAAAGACCTTGGGCGAAGGTCACTTCTTGTCATAACAAGAAGGGACTCGTCGAAATAATGACAATATGAGAAGTACAAACACGCACTACTAGAGATAATCTAAAAGAATAAGCGACTTTAAGTTCAACATACACTCTCGTGATTCAACTTTAAAAGTATGTATCGATTTGGGGGACTTAGTAATGTACCACATCTGTAGATTTAAGTGCCAAACAAATAAACTCGCCAACCTTATACACATAAATAGACCGGACAAGAATACCCAGTAGCCCGAGCAAAGGCCAAGCTGAGTCGAGACACACTTGGGTACAAAGCACGATGAAGCACCAAAAGTATCACGTCTAATTCTAGCATAGGATCGTGCGACACCTACGATCACCTTCAAAAAGCACACATGATGAACACACAAACATCATACAATGTGACAGACATTGTCCCGCTCATCAAGCTTTATAAATACCTCCTCCACAGGAGGTATCACCAAGTAATAATATACTCTTATATTCTCTTTAAAGCTCCCATATACTCTCTCGAACCCTTTAAAATTGGGCATTGGAGCATAATTTCGGGACACACCCCAAAATTATGGTTGACCCTAACTTTCTCTTTATGATCAACACGTATTGAAACATCTCATACACGAAAGAAGACTCCAACTCTCCAACCATCATACTTTAAGACTCCCTTTCGTGGTTGCATCAACATCATATGTGACATATTGTTTATCTTATTAGTATGGGACCCACAGCAAAACAAATACAACCACCAACTCCTCCTCTTTGGTTCCTCCTATTTTCCATGATGTTGTAAGGTAAAAATAAACATATAACATTCTTCCTTTTTAATCACAAGGAATTAGATGTTGAAACAAAGCTTATAATCTCCTTTATCTTCTATTTTCTAAGTTTCTTGTTACCTGACATATATATATATATATATATATATATATATATATATATATATATATATATATATATATATATATATATATATATATATATATATATATATATATATATATATATATATATATATATGTCATTCTGGAGCAATGAAGCTAGATTTTTTTCCATGCTTGTAGTGTCCTTGAGTGAATTTACAATACAACCGCATCCTCCAGTTACGCCTTTCTGTGGATCCTTCACAACTCACAACTTCCTCTTCTTTGTCATTCCTTTTCCAAATAGAGGGAGAGGTTTCACCATTTCTTCTTTCTAGGCGTTTCGATCTCATTGGTAGTGGATTAGGGGTTGGAATGAGTCTTACTATAAAATGTATGCATGAATTAATTTAAGTTTTCTTGGAAACATTAAATAAACAAAGCAATTCAACCAAACCGGAAGAGAGCGTGGCAGAAAGTACAATTACAAATGAGAAACTACAAAAGGAGAATGACTCCAATCCGACCATCTAATATCACCTAGATCTCTCTTATATTTACACTAGGTAAAAGACATGGACATGGTACTTTCGACAATGTCATCTAGGGTCGGACGAATATTGTTTAAGATTTTACCGTTTATCGCCTTCCATATACACCACAGAGAGAAGTAGTTGATGGTGATAAATATGATCATTTTCCTAGGACATTTCCCCACATAGCCGCAAAATCTTAAAAAAATTATGACCTTCGACAAATGTATAGGGGGATATCACACCATTGGAGAATCATCTTTAGAGCATTACTCGTAAACCCGCAATCAACCAGCCAACCAGAACGTAATCAACTTATTCCTCTTCAAGATTACAGTATGTGCAAATTAATGGAACGTTGATTCCTCTTTTGTTCAACGAAACAACAATCAGAAGTTTACCCAAGCTTGCTTTCCATACAAAGCAAGCGACCTTAATAGGGACAATTTTAATTCATTTTATAACACTTGTATACCTTGTATTGTAAGCTTGACATCGATGAATGTCCTCAATACATCAACCGAGAATAATCCGTCGTCGGAACAATTTGGATGTGAGTTTGTTTTTTTAAATTAATTGTGCATAAGCATAAAAATTGAAGCAATTTGTGATTGAAAGCTGGATCAATTTTAGAAAAGTATTAAAATTGGACGACTAGTTTCATAGTGATTAAATTGACTAAAATATAATGGTTTGATGTTTTAACCTTAATTTGATAGCATTGAACGGGAGTGCCACTCATTTGTGGCCCCAGTGAAAAAACACACATATTTGAGATATTGTCGACATAATCGACCAAGAATACAAGTATACAACATAACTTGAGATGAGAGAAATAAAATCAGAAACCTAAAGTAAAACTAGAAAACTAATAAAACCTATGTAATAGCATCTAATACTTGCATAAATATTATCTTTCAAAATAACTCGAGATAACATTAATGACTTTTGTCCTGAAAATTGAAATAAATTAAGTTAAAATATCAATAACATCATATAAAAAAATATCTTTTAAAAACAATAATTACATGTAAAAGGTTTTTTTAATCATATATCATTTTAAAATATATCTTCTCAAAATTAAATTATCAAAGCTTATACTATAATCTCATATAGCAATAAATAAAAAGCCTAGTTGCCAAAAAATTAATCTACATTCATGTACTTGAGTTGTTTATTTGATATAAATCGTATTATAGTTATAACAAAGAGTTGAGAATAATTATAACAATAATATCTGGCGCAATCTAAGTGGAAGACATTTCGGTGGATTAAACTTAAAAATACATTCTTAGTTTAAAATTTTATTAATAATACATTCAAATCATGTTAAATTGAGTATTTAAAAATATATATACAAAATCATTGTCTTCTTTTTGTTGTTGGAATTTTACCAAACACAAAGTTTAGTGCAATCCCACAACTCCTCTCTCAAAAGTAAACCCCTCAAATGCCATTCACTCTCCTTGTTAACTATCACCATCTCCTTTCTCTAACATGCGCACTGCTCATCGAGAAATGCGTATTTCCAAATTATTACTTTTCTCAATGCTAATATGTACCTTCCTTCCACCATCGTCGCCGGATCCCAACGATGAATCTTGCTTGACTCATTTATTCCAATCCTTCGTCGATCCCGACAAAAACCTCCAAAATTGGACCATACCCAACTTCTCTAACCCTTGTTCCGACTTCAATTCAATCCTCGCCGGAACTACCTGCAACAATGGCCGCGTTTACAAGCTTTCCCTTCAAAACCTTGGTCTCCGGGGACCCATATCGCCGTATATTTCCAACTGCACAAATTTACAGTCTTTAGACCTATCAAACAACTCCCTCGCCGGACCGATCCCCGTCGAACTCCAGTACCTCGTCAACCTCGCCGTACTCAACCTCTCCTCCAACCACCTCTCCGCCGCCATCCCACCGTCTCTCGCCATGTGTAATTACCTCAACGTCATCGACCTACACGACAATGACCTCACCGGAACAATCCCACCTCAGCTCGGTTCCTTAGCGAGGTTATCTGTATTCGACGTTTCCAACAATAAACTTTCCGGCCCTATTCCGGCGAGCTTAGGAAACCGGACAGGCAACCTCCCACGATTAAACGCAAGCTCGTTTTCCGGCAACCAGGATCTTTATGGGTACCCATTGGGTCCGATGAACAGTAAAGGGTTATCGGTGGTGGCGATTGTCGGGATCGGATTAGGAAGTGGACTATTAAGCTTGGTTTTGAGTTTTACGGTGGTTTGTATTTGGTTAAGATCGACGGAACAAAAGAGGGCCGATGAACATGAAGGCAAAATTCTTCATTCAATGCCAGATTATTGAGTTTAAGTTAAAGAATCAAAGATTGGATTAAATTTGGGTAAAATGGTGGTGGGTTTGTGTTAATTAGGGTTCTTTCTTTTTCTTTTTGTGTATCTTTGTGAATTCTACTATCTTAATTTAGTCAAAAAGATTGTGATTCTTAAAATGATCTTTTTGGAAAATCTAAAATCTTGTTTATGGGGTTTTGTAACTTTGTTGTGTTTTTAGTTTTCTTGATAACATAGAAAAAGGTTTGATTTTTATGGATTGTACCTAAAAATTCAAGAATATTATTGTCGAGGCTGGTGATATGCATGAGTCAGTCAGTACTACTTCAGGTAATATGCATCGTACTCTGTGTGGGTGGGTGGTAGGGAGGGTGGAATTTTGTACTTTTGATTAATATATATATTTGGAAGCTAATTGTTTTTTAAGAATTGTTAATGTTGATTAAAAAAAGCCCCGAACTTGACAAAAGTAAAACAAAACTTGTGTGAACCCATAATGGGTAGTAACTTGTTATGTTTTTGTTGTGAAGAAACAATATGTAATGAAGTTCTTTTTTATGAATCCATAGAAAGCCCTAAAACAAATAGTGTATTTACTTGAATTTCACAAAAGATTAGTTTTTGTAGACATGATTTTGAAACATAAAGCTAGTCGAGTTTCTTTGTTCTTGTTTTGTATCATTAACGCATATGTGAAATCAAGAAGAAATAAAAAAAATGAGGTGTTACAAATGTTTCAGGTGATTTGAAATAAAGAAAGGTAGAGCATGAGTAATTTAATACGTATTGCAAGATCGGTGTTTATGGAACACACTGTCAATAAAATATTAATGAATTACTAAAACTTTAAGTATCAACTATGATAAACTTTTAGATGGCAGAAGTTTTATGATAAGTGCAATATTTTAGTTAACCATCAATAGTGGCCTAACAATTCTAATCATTGACTTGGATCCATTACCTATAAAGAAAAGAAAAGGTAAAACCCTATAAATGTATTATACCACTAGTATTATTATAAAATACATTCGATGTACCAAAAAAAACATTGATATTATATAATATACAAAAAATAAAGGAGAACATGTATTGGTCGTGAATGTTAAGGTTGTTAAACTCATATGAAACACCCGTTAGCTTTAACAGAAATCAAGTGTAAAAACAAAGCATTGAATTTATGGACACATGCATGATGTGACATTGTTAAAAGACTTGTCAAGTCGAGGAATATAATTGTATTGAAAAGAAGCGTGTGCTTAAGAAAGTTGTATGGTATACATTGTAGGAGCTTCAAATTTTTAAAAAGTACATAATAAATAACTGATCAACAGATAACATGATATTAAGGGTGGATGGAGTCGTTGAGAGATCGGGATAGATGGGGTGTGGTACCTACAATACCGGCGGTACCACGATTCTGCACCATAGGGGTTCACGATAGATAGGTGGGGTGTGGGTTCACCATCATTCTCATCTTATTTTTCTAACTTATACAATATGCTTCATTTTTTGTACATTGTGGTGAGTTGAGATAGATGAAGTATTTGTGTTGTGTGTTGAAAAATATGGAAGTTAATGGAGAAAAAAAACTGATATGATGACTATGCGGCAAGTGGATTGAGATAGTTGGGGAATATGGACTCCCCCCACCCTAGGATAGGCAGAGTGGCTTGGATGCTGGCGGTAGATGGTGGTCAGTACCGCCGGTGCCACCATTCCCTCCCTTATGGGTTCGCATTAGATAGGTGGGAGGCAAGTTCACCATTAACCTCATCCCACATTACACTATTTGTATCATATGTTTTATCACTGTACATTGAGAGCGGGTTGGAAAATATGAGTTTCCTATGTTATGAGTTAGGAAATATGGAAGTGAGAGGAGAGGAAAAATTGATGTGACATTGTGGGTTGAGAGGGTTGAGGAAGATAAACACCCCCATCCAAGGTAATGATGTTGGACAATGTTAAAACTAAGGAATTAAGAATACAAATCAAGAATTAGAAGTATGTTTCCTAAATATGAAATAATTAAAGTGTTTGGTTGATGTATGAATTTGATATTTAGTAGCAAATCTTATGATAATATGAATTCCAATATCATTACCTATGATATTTTCTCTTCTCATGAGATCATCAACACTAATAACATTCCAAGACTCAACCGAAATGCCAATAAATATTTCACGTATTTTGAGTGATGGAAAAAGATGATTAAACCCTTGACGATATCAATGACTTATAATTTTCATACATTATATAATAGTTACTGGGAGGTGAGAGTAGTGCAGGTCATTCGACGATTTTTTTGTAATACAATTTTTATGATTGTTTGTAATCACATATATTAGAAAACATTACTGTAATTAAAAAAAACTAAACAAACTAAAATGACCATTAAGGAACAAACAATCAACAATGCACATACTAGATAATACAATTATAAGTTGTTTTTGGGTTGACAATGCACATACTAGATACGACAATTCTAAGATGTTTTTGGGTAGATTTTCATGGTTTCATCTACATTGATCAATATTTCTTTAATCTAAATGATGATAAAACACTAACGAATGATGTAGCACTGTCAGATGATAGAATTGTGAATTGAGTTAATTATGTTTGCCTTGTTCTTCGTCACTCGTCATTTTAAACACATAGATCGAAGGCAATCAGCCAATCATTATAGCCATTGAAACAAATTAATACTCGAAATGTTTTGTTTGATGGTCAAACAAATGCTTAAAAATAAAATCTATTAAACCTTTAACTAAATAGAAATATGAAACCTTGCAACTTGATCATGACAAACATTTTTATATACACGGTTGAACGAAACATCGAGAATGTACATATAATTAATACTTGCACATTATATATCTCTAACAATTAGCAAGGCGTGAATAGTAACGCCTTGCTAATTGTTTATATTCACGCTATGCCAGTTTTAAACTCAAACGTACCTTTGGCCTAATGGTTTTCTCGTGTTTCCTTATTAAGGGGATCAGGTGTTCGAATCTTTCTATATACGATTTAATTTTTAGCATATGCTTTTTTCCAATGTTGACACCTCTAACTTCCAGCCACCTCTGCTTCCCCTCTTCACGACACCTCTCTTCTTCCTCCATTATCTCTCGCCTTCCAAACATTCAAGCCACAATTATTTTCTTTAAGAACGACTAACTGGTTAATGAACTCAAACACCCTTTCACCAGGGTGGTGCCGCCCTCCACCTGGAATCTTAGCCGTCAAGAACACCACAACCACGACCACGATCGTCTGCAGCCATACGATCACTACTAACCATTGTCTCCACCACCATCACCACCTTAGGTTTCTATCTATCTCTATTTATAAAAATCACCTCTCACTGTCATAGTTACCACATATGCATGATTTTTGCTTCACAATCCCGTACCAGCTAACAGTTTTATGTGGTGTGATTAATAGGTTTGCAAGAAAAGACAACAAAAAGTCGTTACTCTCAATGGTCTGGGTTGATACTTGAAACTAGTAAGTATTTTCATTAATACATAATGTTCGGATGTTCTTTACAAATATGTGCATGGAAGCTGTTTGATGAAATGCTTCATATGATTTGTGGGTCAATTTAGGTATATGAAACACCCTCGCTTAAGGCTTTTCATAAAAACATCATTTTAACCCGTGGTTTATCATCTTTATTTAAAAATCATCCTTAAGTAAAGACTATAGTTTCAATATATTCAAAATAAGACCTTTTTCGTTCAAAACCGTTTTAAAACATATGTGATTTAAAGAGAAGTAATTCAAGGTTTAAGTTGCGGAAAACATCATTTGGTCCCACTTAAGATAAAACATTTTAGTTTATAAAATAGCGAGGTTGTTACAATCCAAATATCATTACACAGTTTGAATGAAACCACACAATCCGTGGCCTTCTAAACATCCAGCTCTTCTAAAGTCATATAAATTCCTCAACCTGAGTACACATCAAAATAAGTTAGGCAATTGAAATACCTAGTGAGCTTACCCGAGGTTGACCCATTTCGAATGGGTAGTGAACTACCACACTCGGGACAAACCCCCAAAAATAGTTTTAACACACACTTCCAAAAGTTGTTTAACTCATCATATTAAAAGTTGCATAAAGCATTAGTACGTCATAAAGGTTAACTCAAAATGGATAGTTATGGAATGCAATGCAATGCATGATGCAACTATCCCAACCCACGTCCATCTCATAAAAGTCCAACTCACCCCAATGACACCTACCTAAGTTCACAAATGACACGCACAAAGCATGTCACTTGATCCCCGTATAGGTTAAACTAGAACCAGTGGCCATCACACTAGCCCCATGAGGGTTAACAACTCCCTTATGCGAACAAACTCTCCTCACCCTTTTTATTTTAGAGAAGGGTAAAACTCATACTCACCCTCTTTAATTGAGAAAAGGGTCAAACTCATACTCACCCTCTTTAATTGAGAAAAGGGTCAAACTCATACTCTCCCTCTTTAATTGAGAAAAGGGTAAAACTCATACTCACCCTCTTTAATTGAGAAAAGGGTCAAACTCATACTCGCCCTCTTTAATTGAGAAAATGGCAAAACTCGGTCTCAAGGGCTCACGCGGTCAATCCCGTCCTATATGAAATGCAATGCACAATAGGATGCTCAAAACGTCTTTCAAAAACAACATCATAACATTTGTTTGAAATATCTTTAAAAGTACTCATTTCATGCAATGCATACGTAGTACTCATATAACAATTAGCACATAAAAGCATGCATGAAAAATAGTTAATAACACACACAAAAGATAATAGTTGGGATGTGTACTCCCGGTAAACTCACCCAAGGTCAACTGACGAGTCAACACTAACTCCACACAAGGTTTGATGCATTTGGAGGCGCTCCTAGACATCATCCCATCCATCAAATCATCTTAGTTGAGTGCTAGCTCAAGTCCTTAGTCTCACCTCCAAGTCACTACAACATATTTCCTTCCTACAATACAAGAACGGAATATATCATACTCGTTTCATCTAAAAGTTACACTATAATTAATTCTTTAGAACTAAGAAGGAACAATCATCCATCATCCAAAATGAAGTCCTTGACCCCCTAGTATAAGGAAAATCTTAGTTATAACATCCCCAAAGTTTGGCATTAAAACAAGGACCCAATGCCCAAACCATAAAGCTCAAAACAAAAGTGCCCAAAATCCAGACAGAAACTTACACGGGTCGTGTAACCCTCTTTTTGATAGCACGGGTCATGTTTTCAGTAACACGGGTCGTGTTACGAGCTGCCGCAGCTCCGTTTTTGGTCATTTTCACCCCTTTTTGACCCAATTCAAGTTCTAACACTTCTCTAAACTCATATACATCAAAAGAACATTATTTCAACTCAAATTATACATCATTAGACTCAATTAAACTACCCAAAGTCATTTCAAATGAATCCATTACATGCCATAATCATAACTTCACTCCATAAGCTTAAACAATGGAATACCCAATTTCATTCCTACAATTGGTGATTACAAGTGGAGATTCTTTCTTCCATACCATGGAATCATTAGGAAATGATCTTCACTCCACTTATACATCCAAATTGATGCAACAATTTCATTCATCCATTAAACAATAGATCAAATCATCATCAACATGAATAAAACCCATTTCAATACCCAATTCCCATATTCTAGTGATTCAAGGTTTAAGACTACAAATCAAAGGTTGGAATCCTTAGGGAATCATTAGAAATGAATCCCCTCATCCAAATCTACCATAAACATACACCAACTTCATGATTCCTCCACTAACCATCAAATCCCCAAATTCTAGGGTTCATATGGATCAATACAGTATTTCAAGAGATTCTAAGCTATCCATGGATTGGATAGGGATCACTATGGACTCAAAAACATCAAACAACCCTGGAATCATAGCAAGAATCCTCATCCAATTATAAGAATTCGGACTTGACCAAAACCCTAATCCCCAAATCGAAATTTTAAGGCAAGGAGGGAGGTTTTATACCTTAGATTGCTATAATTCTCTAAGTGTGATCATAATCCTTCAAAACCCACACAAATCTCATTGGAAGAGATGAAAATCGCCATCTCTCACTCTCTCTAACCTTCAAAAACATGAATGGCTGATTTGGAGAAGGATCCCCATAAAAACAAGTCATCTTTCAAGAATTTGCAACATTAGTCCATTGAGTTTGATCCTTCTTCACCCAACACCCAACAAGTCAGCTCTTCTAACAAGAAATTCCCATATTCATACAAATGCCCCAAATATAATTATTTCTTTCACTTGAGTCATTGACTAAGTCAACACTAACCCTTAGTTCCCCACTTGACATAAATGGTCCCTTATGCTAAAATTATTAACGATTTGGTCCTTAATATTAATTCAAGGAATTATTTGACCTAATTTAAACTCCACATCAATTCCTTCATAATATATTATAATTTTCCAAATCCATGACTAGTCAAGTCTACTTAGGGTAAGTTTGGCCAAATTGACACTTTTAGTCCTTATGACAAAATTTCTCACATTTGGTTACAATTTGATTTTAAAACTATATTTGGCTCATTTATTCACAATATAAAATATAACAAAATATTAAATTTAGTTATTTATTTGTTTTCTTTATTTACAAAATAAATTTTATTTGTCGGTTTAAGCCCAAAACTCTTAGGCCCAAAACACGGATGTTATAGTATATCCAAGAAATACTATCAAAATAGGTTTGGTCTAGCATCCTAAAACCCAAAAAACTCCATTGTTTGCTACACAAAGACCCATGTTGTGGTTAAAGTTAATCAATATTTGGACAATTTATAGCTGCAAAGAAATTACTAAATATTTGGACAGTTTCGAGTTGAAAATACGATCTTTTGTTTGCTAAAATATGCCTTATTAACATGCTCTAATATTATCTTTTTGGTAAATTGATATCAGTTATTGTTGATGTTGTTAACATGGGTTATGGTACAACGATACACTGTAACTGATAAGATAATGGTCGTTGTTGTTATCATGTATGTAATTTTGGAAAATTTCTCTTTCAACTAGATTTAGATGTCTTCAAAAGTCATGCTTGGGATCTTCAATACATGAGGAATTCTTGGATTGCTTGTTGAAAATATACAACATCAAGACTCGAAATGAATCTCACGTTTGAAATATAAGTATGTGTATTTATACAAATGATTTGTTAGTTCCTAATATATTGATTTTGATATTTATTTTGAGAGTTTATGTATGTGTTTCTTACCTATCTGTTTTCAACATTCTATTGCGACGATAATTTTTATCTTTATTTAATCATTTATTTTGTGGTTCCAAACCATTTTGAACATATGTTATATTCTTCTAGACGAGTTAACATAATTTTCACCAAAACGGTAGCCTTCGGTTCCTCCGACTATGGACAGACAACACACACCATGCCTTTAAATGTTGATTAATATATTAAATTTTAGGCATTTATGGAAAGCTTGACTTTGTTGTATAACATGGGTACAGGTTTTTTAACAAGGGATTGTCGGAAATTGATCTGGTAGTAGACTTGGATTCATGACAGAAGCACGTAAGTACACAATATTCAAGCTAAAATCTATATTTTACATGACATATATGTTTGAAAATATTCGGTACTAGAGAAACATAACAACACATTACAGGTGTAGCCTACGGGTGAAGAACTCAAAGAGAATCACACATATTGCTGCCATGGGCTCAGAACTGTTGGATGAAACTCGATTGGATCGTGATCCGTAGTTGATTTCTGCTTAGTTTTTGGATGACATTTCTATATTAATGTACACTTTTTCAGTTAATAAGATGAGTTGGAGAGTAGGATGCTATAATGAAAGATTAACCAAAACACGTCATTATATTTACCATTTAATATATTCCATGGTGGTTCTCGCAGCATCGCGCGAGGGGTGAACCCCTAGTGCTTAACAATTAGGAATCAAATGTAACAATTAAAACAAACTTAATCAACTCTAACAATTAAAACAGATATCAAATTGTTTATGCAAATGTGTAGTGATGGTTCTACATATCAAGAAAAATTATCGGAGATTTGCGACTTAGTTATTTTGTTATAATCCCAAAAAATATGGTGGAGTAAAAATACATCTCAAGTTTATATAGTGAATAACTCTAATTTTTAACTGTTTAAGGGACTAAAGTGAAAGAAAATAACAATATAGGAACTCAAGTGCAAATAAAAGAAAAGCAAAACACCATTCCTGTTATAGGGCGAAAACACCCAAATTAAACTTACATCGTCTCCTCGCATTCGCATGTTCAGTGGAAACTAAAACCACCGATACCCTCCCCCGCCGCCGCCCTCCTCTCCTCCGTTCACCGTCTTCTTCCTCTTCTCCCAAACCCTCATCCTTTCAACCTAACAAAAATGTCGAATACCGATGAAAACCATACACAGGAAGAAAATCACGAAGAAGAAGAAGTACTAGACCTTAGCTTCGAAGAGCTTGGATTAGACCCTCGTCTTATTCGCGCCCTTTCGAAGAAAAACATCGAAAAACCCACTCCAATTCAACAGACCGGGATTCCCCTAATCCTCGTAAGTTCGTTTTCCAATCATGGTTTCTTTCAATCGAGTAATTTGTATATTTCTGTGTAAAACATCAGGAAGGGAAGGATGTGGTCGCTCGAGCGAAGACCGGGTCGGGTAAAACATTCGCTTACTTGCTTCCGTTGCTTCAAAAGCTCTTATCAGACAACAACGCTTCATCCGCACAAGCCCTAGCTCCCACCGCCATGATTCTTGTACCTTCACGAGAACTCTGTCAACAAGTACAATCTCTGATTCTCTTCATCCCCAAATCCTCTAATTTTCACTTCGAACCTCAAACGGGTTACGCTCCAATGTATTTCTAAACATTAATCTTCATGAAATTCAATCTTTATTCTGAATCAACAGGTGTATTCAGAGGTATTGTCATTAATCGAGCTATGCAGAGTGCAACTGAAAGTAGTTCAATTGACTGGTGAACCAAGTTTCTCTGAAATGGTTGGTTTTCGTAAAGATTTCATATAATTCCAGTTCTGTTCTTCACTTCTTCAATATTTAAATCTCAAATTTTATAAAATTTTTTTCGATTTACAGGGGACAGCATTAGCAGGACCTCCTCATATATTTGTTTCTACTCCAGCTTGTGTTCAAAGGTGTCTGTCATCAGGTGTTCTTCAAGCAAAATCCGTTCATGATTCACTTTCAATTCTTATTCTTGATGAGGTATGATTGTATGAATTCTTTTCTTTTTGTATAATTCATGAAAAAATGTTTGTTAAATAAACTTTAAAGTACTGATTTATGGATGTAATCAGGCAGATCTTCTTTTTACATACGGATACGAAAAGAATCTTAAAGATCTCAAAACTCACATTCCTAAAAAATGTCAATGCCTTCTCATGTCTGCTACCTCAAGGTTTGTTTTTCCGTTTTTACCCCTGGTAACAAAGTAACTTACATTTTTGTTAATATGTAACCAAAAATCATAAAATGCTTACAAGTTTCATGTTATAATACATTGAGTTTATGTAAATAAGCACAAGTACATTGCTTTTTATGTGTAATTGTGTAAAAAGTAAAGTACATTGTCTATATTGGTACGAAGAGTAAAGTATGTTGCTATTTCTTGCGTTTTTTTTTAATTCACATAAGGATATTTTTGTAGTGATGATGTTGAAAGTTTGAAGAAGCTTTATCTACACAATCCCTATATTCTTACTTTACCAGAAGTTGGTGATGGAAATGACGAAATCGTCCCTAAAAACGTTCAACAATTTTCGGTAAGAGCTATAATCTTGTATATTTGTTTAAATTCGGGTATTTCTTGTATTCGTTTAATAGTTTCTTTAATTTAATTTTATATTTTTAGATACAATGCAGCAATCGAGATAAGCTTCTTTACATTCTTGCAATTTTGAAGTTGGATCTTGTACAAAAGAAAGTCTTGATATTTACAAATACAATTGACACAAGTTTTAGACTCAAATTGTATCTTGAACAGGTATTTTTTTTCCCAATTAATTAATAAATTTTTAACCCTTTTAGATAATCATTTTTAAATTTGTATATTTTTTTACAGTTTGGTATAAAATCTGCGGTGTTAAATGCTGAATTGCCTGTTAATTCACGTCTACATATCCTTGAGGTATTTTCTTTAAAGTGACAAAAACTTTACTGCGTGATTTTTTTAGGGTTTTGGTTGTTTTAATGCATAAAAAAACATGTTTCATCTGATTTTTTACCTAAATTTTCAGGGATTTAACGCGGGACTCTTTGATTATTTGATTGCAACCGATGATAGTGATTCAAAAGAAAAGGAAAAAACTGATGAAAATAAGCAAAATGAAAAGAAAAAATCCAAGAAATTTAAAAAGCGAAAGGCGGATTCAGAATTTGGTGTTGTTAGAGGCATTGACTTCAAAAATGTTCACACGGTAAAAAAATTCGTATTATTTACTATTATTTTCTTGTATTTATTATCTGATAAATTATAACCATATTTAAGATCAAAAAGGATATTCTAGGTATATTCTTTTTTTTTTTTTTAAACTTCTATAGATTTTTAAAAACAAGCCTTATTTTTATTAGCTTTTTACAAGTTTGACCCACATTTTTTTACAGTAGCTTTATAAATTATAACAAATGTAACCAAAAATTAATTATCGTGGTATTAAAACAACCATTAAAATAAGTTTGAAACATAATAATTAAAAAAAAATACTACATATTTCCAAATAAGTTGAAACATAAAAATTAAATTTAACATACATAATAAATCGACATCAAATTTAATTTAAAAATTTGACTCACCTCTTTTTATTACAGTAACTTTATAATTATTCGTATATAATTAATTATCGTAATATTAAAACAACCATTTAAATAAGTTTGTAACATGATAATTAAAAAACACCACATATTTCTTAATAAGCTTGAAACATAACACATAATAAATCAATATCAAATTTGATCTATAACACATATACAATGTTATTAATTATTATACACATAATAAACTAAAAAAAAAAAACATAAATTAAAAATTCTCCGATATTTGTCAACAGGTGATAAATTTTGATATGCCTGCAACTGCTGCTGGATATGTACATCGAATTGGGCGTACAGGAAGAGCATATAATACGGGTCAATCTATTTCAATTGTAAGTAATTTTTTATATTTATCTTATTTATTTATGAACTACAATTTTTTTTTTTTTTATGATTTTTAAACAGGTTTCCCCTGACGAAATGGAGATATTTGAAGAAATTAAAACATTTTTGGGAGAAAATGAAGATAAAAACTTAAAACATATCGCGCCGTTTTCACTTTTGGAGAAAAATGCGGTGGAGTTTTTAAGATATAGGGCTGAGGTAATAAACAAACCAATTAAAGTATTAAAGAACATTTTGCTATTTCTTTCATTTTTTAAACTTTTTTTTATCGATTACTTATCCACAAACAGGACGTTGCAAGGAGCGTGACAAAAATTGCCGTAAAAGAAGCGCGTGCACAAGACCTACGCAACGAAATCCTAAATTCAGAAAAATTAAAAGCGCATTTTCAAGAAAACCCTCGCGATTTAGATTTATTAAAACACGACAAACTTTTAAGCAAAAAAGCACCCGCGCCACATCTACGCGATGTACCTGAGTACCTTGTGGACCCCACAACTCAACAAGCAAGCAAATTTGTAAAACTCACAAGAGTTGCAATGGGAAGAAACAACAATAACAACAACAATGGGAATAGGGGATTTAAGGGAAGGTTTAAGAAAGCCGGAGATCCTCTCAAGACATTTTCATCGGAAGTATGTTTTTTTAAATTTTTTTTTTTTTGTGGGAATTGTTTGGTGATTTATGTTTTTGTGTTTTTTTTGTGATTAGGGTAAAGGGGTGAAGAGGAAAGCGAAAGGGAAGGAGTTTGGACCAAAAAAAAACAAGAAGCAAGATGTGTGATTGGTTTTTACGGGTGATGGAAATTGTAAAGGTTGCGGTTAAGAGTTTAATTCACCACAATTTTGTAGCATTCTTGATGTTGATTTTGTGTTTCGAGGGGATGAATTTTGTTCGTTACAAGAAATGAAAACTTAAACCATAGTTTTGTTGTACGTTTCGTTTTTACGTTTTGATTATTTGATTTTGTTGAATGACGACGTTTATTCTACGTCAAGGTGGTCATGAATTGTATACAGCGGTTTCCCCTAATTCTAATCTTTGTGTTGAATGAAAACGACAACATCATCACTCTTTCACTCCGGTTGTTGTGGAGAAAGTGCAATAGTGAGTTATTGATGGATGGACTCTTTTGTATAAAATTGCAACAACCTTGGATGATACTTAGAATATTTTACATCAATGGTCATAGAAACCCAACCGAGTAAGAATGGTCTTTACTCCTTTCATGTAAGGAGGCAATCCATGAAACGACATGACAAAAATACACGGCATGAAGCAAAGTCGGGAGGAAATTAACTTTCAAATTTGTGTCAATTGTCAAAAACATGATGTTGTGTTGTGTTGAACATTCGACAAGAAATTGGCTAACATATGTTTGGGGGTGCTTGTCATGATTTCGTGTTTTGTATGAATAACTATGAATTAGATAAAGTAAATGTTTATTTTATTTGATCTTTTTCGGATTCATTATTTTTATTGTGCTTTAATTGAATAATTTTCGTTTTAGTAAAGCAAAACACGATATTGTGTCACGTCTTGTCAGCTAAAAATGACATGATTGCCCAATTTGGCATTCCTACTTTCATGTCTTGCATCTAATTTAATAAAGGGTGTTGATAGAAACACTCCAATCTATATAGTAGGTTTACTTTTTTGATGTAATAATTGTGGTTTTTTAGTTGTCATTAGATAATCATGTTATTATGTAATGATTATGTTTTTTTAATCATGTATTAAACTAATAATTACTTTATTAATTAATTATTACATTAACCTTTTATTTTATTTTTTTCAATTAGTTGTTACATTAACTTTTAATTATTATAGAAATTTTTTATACATTCCACATTTAAACATTAGTCTCACTAGATTTTAAAAAATATAACCCATAAACCATATTTTGACTTGATAAATATATCAATAAGGATAACTATTGTCCATTAATATATTTACTTGATTTAGAAGAGGTAATTGCATCAAAAAGTTTGTTTCTATACGGGACGTTTTCCCAAAAATAATTATGTATTTTATTTTTTTATTTGAAAAACCGTTAGTTTACTTATTTTTTATAGAAAAATCTAGGATGTTGAAAAAATCGAAACTGAATAAACCGATCGAACCAAATAACATTTGGTTTATTATTTTTTTTTTTTATTTTTTTTTGGTAACCGAGGACCCCACCCGACCCATCCTTTGGATGACCCTGATGAAGCAACCTCGGGGCCCACGCACACCTGGCAGCAGGGTGGTCCGGGTCAATCACCTACGGGGGTAGAGAGGTGGCCAGTGGCCATCCCCTGATTGAAACCTAACACTCCCTATGGGGAAAGGGAGGGAGTGGGATTAGAACTTGGAACCTCTTTATGGAGGAAGAGAAAGAGTCCTAAGCCTTATCCACTAGGCCATCAGGGTGATGGTTAATAAACCGATCGAACCAAATAACATTTGGTTTATTCATATCCCCTTAATTGGTTATCGGTTCGGTGTTTGGTTTAATCAATTAAACTGAACCTTATTCGGTTCAGTTTTCAGTTATAGTTTTCAACGTTCAGTTTAACCGAAATAACCGAATAAGTCTTACGATTGCTTAATAAAAAAATTCTAAACCAGTTTAAGGTAATTGTGATATTCCTTGCTTAAAATTAGATAAATATATGGCAATTATAAAAAAATTACGTAACCTTTTGAAAAACATAGACAAAAAATAAAAAAAACGAACACAATATTGGCTATATAATAAAATTAAATTTTTTAATAAAAACATAAAAACAATATGAGAGTCTTCGTTTGGTTATATTTCTAGTAAAAGATAAAACAAATATATATTTATAAAAAATTACTTTTGCTGGCTTATATTTTTAATAAATAAGGAAACAGATAAAAAAAAGATATATGTATTTATAAATAGTGACAACGAGAATTGGACTTTTCCATCAATTGGACATTAAAAGCCGGAAAGAGAATAGATAGTAATGCCAATCAAATTTGCTCAAAATAGTCTAAAAATAGACCGGAGTGTTTAGGAGGAAATTAGACTGGAGTGTCTAAAAAACTTTCCTTTAATAAAATCGCCTTCTCTGTTAAACGTGCTTCTCTTACCACCTGACACCGCCCTTCGGATCATCCATATTTGTGTTATACATCCTATGCATGTTTGTGTGTTTCTTATGTCAGATGACATCTATGATAGCAGCTTGCATCATCAGATTCCCCCCCCCCCCCCCCCGGGCGACTCGTTACATACGTTTCATGTCATCTATAGATGCACTCATCTACCCTCGATTCCCGTGGCAAAACCACCAACATTTAACTCCCCCTCACCCCGTTCATTTGGGGTTGTGAGTTTTATGATGATCTTTTATACATCAGACATCCATAATCCATTAAACCTTACAAAGTTTAATTGATTGCACATCAGAATTCCACTTTCCATATAACTTTATATTTTAATCTCCACGATCCATTAAACTCTGCAAAATTTATTCAAATGACGCATCATTCAACCTCAATTCATTGAACTCCCATTGTGGTTCATTGCATAGTTCGATAAGAATTCAACTTTCATTAAACAAGTGCCGTGTTGGCACTTCCACTATTGGGCTTTAACGCATTGATCATTCAACCTTAATTCAATGGACTCCCATTTAGATGACCTTTTACAAAAAGCAAAAAAAAAAAAAAAAAAAAAACACATTTCCTAAACCTAATTTGAATAATTAAAGAGCGGAAAAATGTTAAATACAAATTCAACCCATTCCACCCTAAAAACAATCAAATCAAAAACTAAACATACAAGTTTTGTATATGAACAAATTCATATCATTTTTCAACTTCACCTAAACTTCTACAATTCTACGTTCTAATCCAACTATATCCCGGTTGCTTCACAACGCCATGCCACCTCATCATCTTCCTCACATCTTCCGCTTCTTCCCAATATCCCGCATTTGCCAAAATATTCGCTAAAACCACATAAACACCCGATTTATCTTCTTCAACTTCCAAAAGAATCCCACCAACAATCCTTCCAAGTCTCAAATCCCCATGAGCCGCACATGAACTAAACAAATTCCACCAAACCCTACAATCCACTTTAAACCAATCACTCTTCATCAACTTCTCCACCTCATCAAGATACCCCGCCCGCCCCAAAAGGTCAACCACACAAGAAAAATGGTCAACTCCTGGCTCTAAGCCATACTCGTTGACCATGGATTTAAAAATCCTGACTCCATGGTCAATGAGCCCTGCATGACTACACGCAGTGAGAACCGCAATAAAAGTCGTATGGTCTGGTTTGACTTTGACTTTGACTTTCATTGACTCAAAACACGAAACCGCCTCCTCTCCTCTCCCGTGTTGACCGTATGCGGAAATCATGGAATTCCATGAGATTACATCTTTGAAAATCATTGACTCGAAAACCCTCAAAGACCAATTTAAAACCCCGCATTTTGAATATAACGCGATTAGTGAATTCCCTAATGACGTGTCGTGAAAAAAATGAAACTTTATCATGTATCCATGGATTTCTTTTCCGTATGTGAGAGACGAAATGGTGGCACATATGTTTAAAACCATGGTCAACGTGTAAACATCGGGAGTCAAACTTGATAAAATCATCATGGAGAATAGATTTAATCCGTGTAACGAATACCCATTTAAATGAAACCCGAAAATCATTGAGTTCCATGTTATCAAATTCTTGAAATTTGTTTCGATAAAAATATTGTACGCGTCTTTTATTCCGTTACGTTTACAAAGATTTGTAATCAATGCATTTGACACTTCGGTTTTTGAAATAAGATTGTTTTTTATCACAATCGCGAAAATTGTCATGATACTTTGTACCGATTCCATAGTTGAAACCAGGCTTCCGATTGTGAATTCATCCGGTTTAATTCCATGGTGTTGCATTTGTAAGTAGGTTAACATCGCGTCTTTAAATGAATTCTTTTGAGCTTGGATTGTTATCATGGTGTTCCACGAGACTCGATCTTTATTTTCCAATGTTGTGAACAACATTTCAGCTGAATGAAAGTCGGTGTTACCGGAATACATGGCGATTGCTGCATTAGTTACCGGAATGGAATCGTGGAAGCCGGTCTTGATGGAATGGGCGTGTAGTTGTGTAGAAGTGATTCCGCAAGAACATGAGCTCATAAGACTCACGTAAGTTCTCTCAGTTGCTTTGAGACCAATTTCTTGCATGTTTTTGAAGATCATGAAGGCGTTTTCATTGGTTCCTAGGCTTACAAGACCCGAAATCATTGCATTGTATGTGATCTGATCATGTTTCGTTTCATCAAACACTTGGTGTGCGTCAGTAGCATTTCCGAAGTTGAAATACATTGTAATCAGAGCGTTTGTAACAGAAGGTTTGACCAAAAATCCAGTCTTGATAACCAGTGAGTGTACCTGTGTACCGTAGTCGATTAATTCTGAAGAACACAAGCTCAAAACACTAGCGAAACTGTAGTTATCGTGTCTAATACCCAACAAATGCATTCTATTGAACATGTCTAAAGCGATTGTTGAATGCCCATTGTCTGCGCAACCGGTGATTACTGCGTTCCAGACAGCCTCGTTTCTTTGGGGTATTTGATCGAGCAGGTGGCATGCGTAATCGATTTCCCCTAGGTTTGTGCACGCAGACAATAGTGTCGTCCATGAATACACATCCGGGAGTTTTATCTCTTCGAAAACCCGTTTTACCGACGCCAAGTCCTCTGATTTTGCGTAGAGGAAGAGCAGAGTGTTGGCGACGTGTGGGTAGATTTTAAAGCCGGCTCGGATAACGTGCGCGTGGACCTGGTTTCCGGCGGTGACATCACGGAGGTTGGCGGTAGCGGCGAGGGTTGTAGAGAGGGTATATTGATCTGGTTTTAGAAAGTGGGAAGACTGAATTTGGTGGAACAATTGGAGGGTTTTTGCGTATTGTTGTGATTTTGTGAGTTTAGCAAGCAGGCAGTTGAGCTTGATGAGTTCACTGTTCATTTACGTTCTCTCCTTGTAACTTCTAAACTTCATGTGTTTAATAATGAGTTAAAAGTAAACTCTTATTAAAACATAAAAATCGAGCCTTTTCTCTTTCTGTCCAAGAAATCAGTATAATTTGAAGAATCTCTTCGAAGAAATCATGGCACTTGTGTCAAAGATTCGATTTTCAGACCAAACATCCTCTTGAATATCACTTTTTGTAGAGCCATTTATATCAAAACCCATATTTCTTGATATCACCGATCTTTGGGTGGTGAAAAAAAAAAAAATCAATCCGAAAGCACTTCCCTTAAATTACAGGATTGTAATGGAATTACAGTCAAATATGTTAAAACTAAAACTCGTTTTGCAAGAATCCGTTGTTACTGTTCGTGGGTTTCGCTTGGAATGCGGATTATATGTTTGGACTTTAACGCAAGCTGTTTATGGTACACAATCATGAGGTGTACAAATCCACGATCAAAAATTCTTGGGAAAATGAGATAATCGATGCTTATCGAGGGAACGAGTAAAGAAAAACAACTTCTAACTTAACCTGTTGGTTACATTGATGGCAAATGTTTCATTTTAGCCAAATTGGAGAACAATGCAGCGTAGGTGTTTGATGAAATGCCTAAACGAGAATTGTGTTTGGGTTTTCATTTTTTAAATAAAATGTGACTCCATTTTTCGAGATCGAAGTGCAGTTTACTCCTATGATAAATACATTTGCGTTGCTGTTTTGTAATTGGTGTAAAGTAGACAAGCATTTTGACGTCAGCAGAAATACAGATACCCACTGATTTTATTAAAATAAATTGAAAAAATTCAATACTATTTTCATCAAATACTCATTTGCAAGATTATCAGGTTTCCTGTATACGGTCTTCTCTCCAGCTTGTTATTCCTTATGATGATCAGTTTCATCAAATATCTCATCCTACATAATAAATCAACAAAAAAAAAAGTCAAATTTCAAGATAATGAAAATGTGGTTAGTAATCTTGAAAAAAAAAATAAAAGATTTAAGTTGTCATACATCTATGAGCTCTTCCATAACATCTTCCATTGTAATGATGCCTACAACTTTTTCCCCTTCTTGTCTAAAAGAAGAAAATGGTTTTTCCGTTATATTAAGAACCTCGGGCAAGAATTTATCCGACCACCTTCTACTCTTGGACGATTCTGCCCTTGACACGTTCCCACTTCCCGAAATCGTCTTAAATTTGTTAAATGTTCTCCTGCTTCTCGTACCTCCATAGCTTTGGTAGCTTTCGTTCAAAATATCTACTCTTACTGCAAAAGGGTTTTGTTTCAAGATTTAGGTATTGTTTCTTTTTGACTTAATGGACTTAAAGAAGACATGTTTAAGAAAAAAAGTGATTTTCTTGGGTTGTGGATGTTTGATCTTTTTGATCATTTAAAAATGTTACGAGGGGTAAAATGGTCATTTACGTTTGTTCATACGGTTATTTAATCAAAAGATATAAAGAATCTTTGTTCTACTAAATGGATTTATTGAGGACATGTTCAAGACAAAAAGTGATTTTCTTGGGTTATTGATGTTTAATCATTTTGATTGGTTAAAATATATTCCAAGGGGTAAAATGGTCATTTGCATTCGTTCATACGGTCTATGACTCCAATAAAGAATCAATCATTGTTCTACTTAACAAATTTAATGAGGACACGTTCAAGAAGAAAAAGTTTTTTCAGTTTTTCTTGGGTTATTGATGCTTGATCTTTTTGATTGGCTAGAAATGTTGCAAGGGGTAAAATGGTCATTTACATTTGTTCATATGGTTTCGATCAAAAAATAGAAACAATCTTTGTTCTACTAAATGGATTTACCGAGGAAATGTTCAAGAAAAAAAGTGATTTTCTTGGGTTATTGATGCTTAATCATTTTCATAGGTTAACAATGTTCCAAAAGGTAAAATGGTCATTTATGTTTGTCCACATGGTGTATGTAATCCTGTAAAGAAACAATCATTGTTGTACCCATCAAATTTAATGAGGACGCGTTCAAGAAAAAAGTTGTTTCTTGGGTTATCGATGTTTGATCTTTTTTATTGGCTAGAAATGTTGCAAGGGGTAAAATGATCATTTAAGTTCATTCATAGAATACAAAAAAAAAAACAAAATTTATTCATACAACACCTGTTCAAGACTCTCATGGTTTATCCCTTGAGCACTTTATCCATTCAACAATTAATAGAAAAAAAGAAACAAACATATAATATTTTAAACTATATATGCGCGTCTCTTTTTTACGTAATGTAGAAACAAACATATAATATTTTAAACTATATATGCGCGTCTCTTTTTTACGTAATGTAGAAAGACCGAATTAATAATTTTTTTTTTTTGAAGGAGATGATGTTTTCTTTTTACAAAATTGCCCTCATTAAGTTTTCCTTCCGTTTCTCTGAAAATGCAGTCATTTTCTCAAATATCTTTTAAAATATCAGTTATCCAGACAATAAACAACACTGTAACACATGCTTACCTTCACTCGGACCTTTGTTGGTTGGCTGCTCCATTCTTCCACTTGGTAGTTGTATGACCACAGCTATGTGACTAAGTCCTTTTTGGAACTCATTTAATATGTCGTATAATGGCATCGTGTCTAAAACTCTATCATACCAACAATAATATAATATATTTGTTAAAATTAAAAAAGGATTAATGACAACCAATAATGTATAATTTGCTTTTTAGGTCATTTATCTTTTAATTATATTCAAATTGTATTCAGCAGGTCATTAAATTTTTTTATGTTCTCATTACACAATTAGAGTATATTTTAATTGAGTAATTTTGTCAAATTCGATGTCACCATGGATACAATGTCAGTGCCAAAATGACCTAAATGAATAAATTTTTTGCTATATTGAATGTCACAATGGACAAGCCGTAAGATTTATTATCAGTTTATTGTATTAAAATATACTTAAATGGTGTAACTAAAACACAGAAAAAAGTTGAGTGGCCTATTGAATAAAATTAAAAGATAAATGACCTAAAGAGCAAATTATATATTATTGATTATTATTTTATGACATTAGTACTTAAAAACCCTATGCAACTTTAAATTGAAATATACCTTGGAATCAGGCGAAGAGTTATATTCTTTACAGGTACACAATTCGCTGGATTGATATTCAGTAGATTCTTCACCTTCAGTTCACAATCAACAAAAAATTCGACCTCAAAAAACATAATTACCTGTATAATCACCAAAAGATAACAATGTTTTTATGTGAATTTACTAATTACCAGAAGAACCCCGATTATATTTCCTGGTTGATCATAATATACCGGTACTCTACTATGCCCCTTTTCGATAATCAAAGTGATACGAACCCACCTGTTGAAGAGTCCGGCCCAACACACCGTAACCCAGTAATAAGTACAACCAGACCCAAACGAGTAGCAAAGAAGCCCGCTAGATTGTTGGACTAATGAAGAGTCAAAGAAGAAGAGCAGAAGAAGAATTGGCTTAGAGTTGAACTGGTCTTCCCATTTTAGTTTTAGTTGCATGAATTTAGCATTACGTTAGCTGCTTTCCTAAGGTCCATGACCAACCACTAGTTCCTAGTTTCTAGCAAACTTTGGCATATTTAATAGTTTGTAATCTGTCGTTGAAGGAAAGAAAAAAAAAACTCAGAAAATTGCTCCATCCTCTTGTCTTTGTTCTTGGGAGACTTGCCATCTCAAAACGGCATATACCAATTTGGTGCTTTCATCGATTCGTTCCCATGCCTCCGAAACCCGAATCCGGTTCTTCATCCGATGTCTCCAACACTGTCCTCCATGATCAGATGCAAACACTTATTCGCATCTCCACCACCACCGCGACCCAATTGGAGAAGTTGGTCACCATTCTCGCCACCAAAGATAACCCACCCCCACCACCACCACCACCACCCCCAAATCATCAACCAAGACCGCCAAAGATCTCCCTCCCCAACTTCGACGGCTCCAACCCGTTGGACTGGATATTCCAAGCCAACAACTACTTTGAGTATTACAACATTCCAAACCTCCAACGACTGCCACTCGCTGTCTTTTACCTTACCGGGGAGGCACTTAGCTGGTACAAACATTTAGCCAACAACCACCTGTTGGGAACTTGGCCGGAATTCTGCCGCGCGTTAGAACTTCGTTTCGGTCCATCTTCATTCGAAAACCACCAAGCTACCTTATTCAAGCTCAAACAAACCACCACTGTATCCGCGTACCAAGCTGAGTTTGAAAAGATCAGCAACTGTGTTGACGGGCTCTCATCCGTAGCTCTCCAAAACTGTTTCATATCTGGCCTTCGTTCTGATATCCAACATGAAATTGCAATCCACAATCCTACCAGCTTACACCAAACATACGGGCTTGCAAAACTCATCGAGGACAAAATTAACCTTACTAAACCCAGGTATACAACTCCTCGTACCTTCACCACCAATCCCTCCCTTACTACTAATTCCTATCCACCTCAGACCCCACCAAAAATCACCCCCACTGCCCCACTTCTACCTGGAACCCCACCAAAACCGAACCTAACCTTTACCCGCTTGTCACCAGAAGCTCTCCAAAGACGGCGCGCTGAAGGGCTTTGCTTTAGATGCCCCGAGAAGTATGGACCGGGACATAAATGTAATCCCCCACAGTTCTTGATGATAGTCGATAACGAAGAAAACACAGAGGGGGAATTTCCAATACCACCAGACTCCACCATCCTCGAATCAACCACGACTCCAGACCAATTTCTCTCCTTATCGACCGCAGCTCTTTATGGTCTCGCCTCCCCACAAGCCCTTCGCGTTACTGGGTATATTCACAACAACCCGGTCAAAATTCTTGTAGATTCCGGCAGTACACACAATATCATCCAACCACGACTCGTCACTGCCCTCAAGCTCGCTTATGAAGACATTCCATCCTTCTCCGTGATGGTCGGCAGTGGAGACTATCTTCACTGTAACAAATTTTGCCCAGACTTGCAAGTCCACTTACAAAAGACGCCATTCACAATTCCGTTTTTCGTATTGCCGGCAGCAGGAGCCGATGTAATTTTAGGGATGGCTTGGCTTAGTACCTTGGGCCCAATCCTCGCTGACTTTTCCATTCCTCAACTTACCTTCAACATTGGGCCTAATGCCATTACCCTTAAAGGAGAGCCCATATCGGCAGCCGCATCACCTACTGCTATCCACTCCCTCATTCAAAAAAAAAGTGTAGCTTCTCTTCACGCCTTATACTTCCAATTTCAACCTCACAATCAAGAAGTACCCAATACCGACCTCTGCCATGATAACGAAACAATCGCAAGCCTTCTTCACACCTACAAAAATATCTTCGATCCACCGACCTCGCTACCACCCACCCGTACTCAAGACCATCGCATACCGACCCTACCTAATGCCGCACCAGTCAACGTAAAACCCTACCGCTATCCGTACTACCAAAAAAAGATTATGACTTCGTTAATCACTGAAATGTTGAACGATGGTATAATCAAACCAAGCCACAGTCCATTCTCTTCTCCGGTGCTACTGGTTCGCAAAAAAGATGGGACATGGCGGTTTTGTGTAGATTATCGTGCACTAAACGCCACCACAGTTAAAGACCGTTTTCCGATCCCCACCGTCGACGAACTACTTGATGAATTACACGGCGCCAAGATCTTCTCCAAAATCGACCTCCGCGCCGGCTACCACCAAATCCGAGTGGCTCCCGAAGATACTCACAAAACGGCGTTTCGAACCGTCGACGGACATTACGAGTTTCTCGTAATGCCCTTTGGGCTTTCAAATGCACCTTCTACCTTTCAGGCAACTATGAATGAGTTATTTCGGGACGTATTAAGGCGGTATGTTCTTGTCTTCTTCGATGATATTCTAGTCTACAGTGCTTCCATCGATCAACATTATCACCATCTTGCGTACGTATTCCAGAAACTTGCCCAAAACAAATTTCATGCCAAACCATCAAAATGCACTTTTGCAGTCAGTAGCATTGGGTATCTGGGTCATATTATATCTGCATCAGGAGTTCAAGCCGACCCAGAAAAATTGGAAGCAATACAACAGTGGCCTCAACCCATGAATTTCACAACATTGCGCGGATTTCTAGGTCTCACGGGATATTATCGGCGTTTTGTGCAAGGGTACGCCACCATAGCAGCGGGTCTCACCGACATCCTTCGCAAGACAACATTTACATGGACCCCCGAGGCTACTAAATCCTTCCAGAACCTTAAGGCGGCTATGACCCAACTGGTCACTCTAACCCTTCCCGACTTCACGAGCACCTTCGATGTAACCACGGACGCGTCAAACATCGCTGTCGGGGCGGTGCTGTCTCAAAAGGATCGACCCATTTCGTTTTTTAGCAAACGATTTTGTCTACGAATGCAGGTTGCATCTGCCTATGTTCGAGAGCTCTTCGCCATCACGGAAGCAGTCAAAAAATGGCGTCAGTATTTAATCGGGAGAAAATTTCGGATTTTTACCGATCAACGGAGCCTCAAGCATCTCCTTTCTCAAGTTGTCCAAACTCCTGAGCAATACAAGTGGGCCACAAAACTTCTGGGATATGATTTTGAGATCATATATAAACCCGGTAAGGAAAACCTTGTTGCGGATGCCCTGAGCCGTGTGGAACTTCCGCAACTTCTTGCCGTGTCAGTCACAAAACCCACCTGGCTAACAGTGCTACGCGAGTTCTATGATACATCAGCAGGTCAAGTGTTGGTTCAACAGTTGCTCAACAAAACAGCTACTCGCGACACCTTTCAGTTCCGTGACGGATTACTTTACAACCAACAACGGTTGTACATTCCGTTGGGATTACCAATCCGCCACCAGTTGTTGTGCGAGTATCACTCGACTCCCCTTGGGGGACATTCAGGCATACTTCCCACCATGCGACGCATTTCCTCCACCTTCTTATGGCCCAAACTTAAGTCTGATGTCACCAGGTTCATCCGTGAATGCCAAATCTGCCAACAAATCAAGTCACCGACCCATCGACCTTACGGTTTGCTCCAACCACTCCCCATCCCATCCACAGTATGGAGTGACATCTCCATGGATTTCATCACGCACCTCCCACTTTCATCGGGGAAAACGGCGATATGGGTAATAGTTGATCGCTTCTCAAAGTATGCTCATTTTATTTCCCTTGCTTCAAATTTTGGTGCAGTGACATTGGCTGCCCTTTTCTTGAATAACATTTATCGCCTGCATGGTATACCGCAAAGCATTGTATCAGATCGCGACCCGATATTTCTCAGCTCATTTTGGAAGGAACTCTTTAAGCAATTGGGAACACAACTGCGATACTCCACAGCGTACCATCCTCAGTCCGACGGACAAACGGAGGTGGTCAATCGGTGCCTACAAAACTACCTTCGATCATTTGCAAGTGATGAACCGCGCACCTGGACCAAGTTTTTGTACTTAGCAGAATTCTGGTACAACACATCACACCACAGCGCCATAAAGATGTCGCCCTTTCAAGCACTTTATGGCAGACCAGTGCCTGACCTCAACAGCTACAAAGTAGGAACTTCCACAACAGCTTCAATTGATGCAACTCTGCAGGAACATCAACGCCTTCGAACTTCACTTAAAGACAACCTTCAACGCTCACAACAACGTATGACATCCTTGGCAAACTCCCATCGTATGGATAAAGAGTTTGCTGTTGGCGATTTTGTGTACCTCCGGCTTAAAGACTACAGGCAGAAAACGGTGCACTCACGGGATACCAAAAAACTCAACAAGCGGTTTTATGGACCCTTCAAAATTCTCGAAAGAATAGGCAAGGTTGCCTACCGACTTCAACTGCCACCGGACGCGAAAATTCATCCCGTCTTCCACATCTCGCTGTTACGCCAGGCTCACGGGCACCACACCCCTATACCGTTACCCGCCACCAGTGGACATGATACACACCAGCCCCAGCCATTAAACATCCTCAAACACCATTTTTGCGTCAATGATAGCTACGCGTCATCGCTCGAGGACGAGCTGATTGCAAAGGAGGGGGCAATTGATACGAACCCACCTGTTGAAGAGTCCGGCCCAACACACCGTAACCCAGTAATAAGTACAACCAGACCCAAACGAGTAGCAAAGAAGCCCGCTAGATTGTTGGACTAATGAAGAGTCAAAGAAGAAGAGCAGAAGAAGAATTGGCTTAGAGTTGAACTGGTCTTCCCATTTTAGTTTTAGTTGCATGAATTTAGCATTACGTTAGCTGCTTTCCTAAGGTCCATGACCAACCACTAGTTCCTAGTTTCTAGCAAACTTTGGCATATTTAATAGTTTGTAATCTGTCGTTGAAGGAAAGAAAAAAAAAACTCAGAAAATTGCTCCATCCTCTTGTCTTTGTTCTTGGGAGACTTGCCATCTCAAAACGGCATATACCACAAAGTCATCAAATTCCTGAAACATAACAACTTTTTTCAATACTAACAAAAAATGAAACTAGGACTTGTTGTATTATGTACCGTAATAACCACTCCCACATTGATAAAATGTTAGAATTATGGTTTTAATCTGATTACTTATTTGGCTAGTTGGTAACTTTGGTCTTGGGGTATTAAAAATGTATTACCTATCAAGTTTGGCATTGATGTCAACTGAAAAAATTTCAGATAAAGGAGTCATAGCATCACATGCTGTTTTTGCACTAAGTTCAAGTGCTCCACCAATGATTGTTGTCTCATGAAGTGACAAACTGCCACCTTTCCCTGCCTTCATATAACACATCATGTATATATTGTTCTACTATTCGACTTTCAAGAAAAAAAGGTAAACGCAAGAAATAGAAATGTACATTCATTGATTAGTCTATCATAATATTTACTTTCATTTTTTGGTGTCACAACATAAAATGTTGAAGAATCTATCTAGTCATATCAATTACATCCAAATATATAACAATTTTCACTGTTATAACCGCAAGTACTTGATTTCTTTAGTGGTAGAGGAATCTCGCCATGCATCATGGATTGGATGGCGGATACATATTGCTAACTAGTTATCCACTCTACTTTTATTATATATTTTTATAGTGTACAATGCTACAATGATATAATTTGGTGGATTTTTAAAAATGCAACAAAAAGATCGGAAGTGTAATTTTTAAATAAAAAGAAATGATAATAAGATGTTACGATACACAAATAAATGAACGTACATTGCTATTTCTCACATTTAACTTTTACGAAAAAGTAATTACGTTACCTTATTACCATGAAAATCAACTAACGTCTTCAACTCAGCTCGACGAAAAAGACTCACGTGTCCCTTCCCCAGTATACAATCTAGCACCTAATTCAACACTCAAAGAAACTTGATTGGAGCCAAATTATAATTCAAAGTATAATGTCCTGATAATAATAATAATAATAAGCGACCTTGCTTATTGGATATGCAACCGGAAACCAAATCCAAACAAGAACACGAACAAGCGGAGTAGCGGCTGCACCGATCACTAGACCGTAACGCGTGCAAACCGACTGCGGTATTATCTGCTCAGACATAAAAAAAAAAACTGACAATTCAGTTGACCAGTTTTTACATATATAAAGTAGGTACACAACGGCCCATTGGGTCCGGTACCCACAAAAGCCCAATTCACATTGGAATTAAACTTCCTACACATGACAATTTTTAGAATATTAGTATACAAGAATCCTGACCTCTCCGAACAGAAGAATCAACGTGACGGAAATAATAATAGCAACGTATTCCTCGACCAAACTGTTCAAGAATATAGGAAGCGCCTAAAACAAGAAACACCACATTTTTGTAACTACATTTAAAGTCATGAAATCTATAATAATAATTATTATTAATGTATTTATAGAATTATATACCTCCATGGCAGTAGCATTGCTGATTAAGAGAGTGCAAAGAACTAAATGATGGTTCTTTACAAGCGATAAAATCTTTGCTGCAACGTTGCAAGATTTATACTTAATTCAAGAAACTTTATAACTTTTTGGATTAATTTGTGGGAAAAAAGGTTAAAAGCATACAAGCACGAAGACGGTCCATGGGTTTTCCTGATTTTGCAAGAACTTCGAGGTCAACAAGACTCATTGACAAGAGTCCGAGTGTGAGTCCAGACATCATGCCTGCAAACAAGACAATCATGCTGATCATTCCTACGTGAATGAAGAAATCTGGGCTGCAACATGATAAGTACTTCATTCCGTTTTTTTAAATCCAGAATCCTTTTTTTGATATCTGATCGTATATGTTTATATGGTTTTGAGTAGAATTTTGGAGAGAAGGGTTCCATGGAAAGGAGGTTAATTACTGGAACGTTGTAAACAAAGTAATTGGATTTGAGCATATTCCAACGGGAATTGCATTCTTTTGCATTAAAGATTTCGTCATTTGGTTTTGACGTTGTCGTTAGTTTGTCCACATGCAAAAAGTTGGATCGAATTCTCGTACTTGTACTTATGCTAGCCGACTTTGATGCTTTGATATTGTAAACGAGTTGACTCCGGTTGTATTGTGACAAATGAAGTTTGTATGTTATGTAAAGGAAGTAGATGGAAGAGACAAATTTGAACATGTAAATGCACACAATCAATTATATATGTATATTCAAAGAAACATTTATATTAACTTTTGCCTTTTAAATAAAACGAAATTACATATTTTAAGAGAAATGACCGGCTAAAAATCTATTGTGGCATATACATATTCCATCCATTTGCTTGATTGTGTGTGAATTCGTGTTATATGTATTGAACCCTACATCAAGTGTTCTTCATTAACTAATCGATTTTAGACCGATTAATATCCGGGTTCTATTAGACAAACAAAAGTGTATGCCACATCAGAGAGTCATTTCTCTTAAAAACTTGCAGTTAGGTTTCATTGAAAAGTAAAAATTAATATGAGGCCATGAGGGCTTTCTCGAACACAAAAATAATATAAGAGTTTTTTCTTTCTTCTGTATATACATATATAATTGGTTGTGTTTTTTTATATTTTGCCAGAGATTTTAAGATGCTTCTACATCAGAAGAAGTTGTCAAGCCAAATAATTGATTAATATATTATCGATTTATATTTTGATACTAAATAATTTGAGCGATTAGATATCTTCATATCTTGTGAAATTTATTAATATATATGAAGTGCTAGTTATCAACTTTGTAGTTTTTGATAAAAGCGATTTGATTTTGATTTCTTAGTTTTAGGATTAATCAGATTCTAAGAAACAAGTAAGAAAGTCGCTATAGAATTACTTTTTAAGGCAAATATAAAGTTACGTTGTTATAGGAAGTCGTGACATAGTCGATCAAACGAGAGACAGAAACTACGTACATAACTCGTAGAGTGACATACTGACATATGAGATAGGTAGTCCGGTCATCTCGAATCACGCACCAATTTGTCCCCATCAACGACCCCGTCAGTGAAACCTATTAACGGGCCTGGTGCCCTTTTCGAATGTTGGTATTAATCAGCTTTTCACAAGCTAATCTACAGGAACAATGTAACACGATTGAAAAAGGAAAAACAGAGTATTAAGGCAAATGCTTCTTGTGTTTATTTCTATAAAACTGAATCAATTTACACGTACATGTTGCCTTGCAATTTAAAGGGAAAAACTTGCAGAAAAATAGGAACTAACTAATACTAGCTAAAGACCAGGTAACAACTCGATGACATGGCCTTGATTTATTCTACCTATTAAAACAAACGTGCAATTAGACTAAATGAGAAATAAACTACTGAATTATTATAACATTCTCCCCTTAATTCAGAGTTTGTTGATTGGCTTCACTCCAATTAAGTCACGCATTTCTTCATGTTTCACTTTTGCCATTGATTTCGTGAGTATGTCTGCTTTCTGCTTCGTGCCACACACATGATTTACCACAACCTCCCCTGTCTCAACACATTCTCTGATAAAATGATACCTTATATGTATGTGCTTGCTGCGCCCATGGAAGACTGGGTTTTTCATCAAATCAAGAGCTGAACGATTGTCAACCAACAAGGTTACTGGTGGAACCTTTTTCCCTGTTATTTCTGTGAGAAGTCGACGAAGCCATATAGCTTGGCAAGCTGCCATGGTGGCAGCCATAAACTCTGCCTCACACGATGACAGAGCTACACTTCGTTGCTTCTGTGAGGTCCACGTAACTAGATTCCCATTCATGTAGAATGCTGTTCCACCCGTGCTCTTTCCATCTTCCATATCCTTTCCAAAGTCACTATCCGAGTACCCTGTGAGAGTGACTTTGCTATCTCCTCTTGCATATGACAGACCAAAGTTTACAGTACCCTTTATGTATCTAAGAATTCCCTTCACAGCTTGGAAATGCTTCACAGTTGGTCTTTCCATATAGCGACTAACTACACCAACTGCAAATGAGAGATCAGGACGGGTGTGTGTTAGGTACCTGAGTGCTCCAACAATACTTCTGTATTCTGTAGGGTCTATGAGCTCTCCTTCTCCGTCTTTGGTCAACCGTAATTTATGCTCCATTGGGCTTTTCGTGGAATTGCAGTTCATCATTCGTGTCTTGTTTAAGATATTCTTTGCATAAGCCTCTTGTTTCAAGGTTATCCCAGTGTTATGTTGGTTGACTTCGGTTCCCAGGTAATAAGTTAGCAGACCAAGATCACTCATTTCAAATTTTGCTTTCATCTCTAACTTGAAGTCGTTCACGTCCTTTGGGCAATTACCAGTGACCAGCAAATCATCGACATAGACACCTATTATGAGAATTCTCCCTTCTTTCTTCCTTGTGTACACTGAGTATTCTTGAAAGCATCTCGTGAACCCCAAACTCTTCAGATACTTGTCAAGACACGCGTTCCAGGCCCTCGGTGCCTGCTTTAGCCCATACAGAGCTTTTGATAGCTTGTAGACCTTATCTTTCTCGTTTTGTTTTTCAAACCCCTCGGGTTGTGTAACGTACACTTCCTCCTCCAATTTCCCATTTAGGAATGCCGATTTCACATCAAGATGATGTACTTTCCATCCGTTTGATCCTGCAAGAGCCAAGATTACACGTACCGTCTCAATCCTAGCCACCGGAGCGAAAACTTCCTCGTAATCGATCCCCTGTTTCTGCACATATCCCTTCGCCACGATTCTAGCTTTATACTTTGAAATTTTCCCACTTGGATCTCTTTTCACCTTGTAGACCCACTTTAAGCCAATTGGTCTTCTTCCTTCTGGGAGTTCAACGAGTTTCCACGTGTGATTCTTTTCAATTGACGCCAATTCTTCCTTCATTGCATTCACCCACTCATTTTTGACTTTTGCTTGTCGGTACGTGCTTGGTTCTTCAACATCTTGGGTCATCAATAGTTCTTCAGGAGGAATTTCGATCTCTTCAGTCTGATCATACAGGTCTTCGAGGAGTTTGTATCGCTTTGGAGCGCCACCGCCGGTGGAGCTTGAGGCGGTGCTTGAGGATCCGATCGCAGATATTTGCGTGCGTGGTGTTGTGGGTGAGTACGCAGGTGAGTTTTGCGTACCAAGTGAATCTGTTTGTGGGCTAAATTGGGTACTTTGTGGGCTAAATTGAGAGTCTGCAGAAGAATTAACGGGCTGCTGAGAATTAATGGACTGCTGCGACCCACTCATAGGAGAGTTAGTGGGCTGCATCCCACTTGCAGTCCAGCTGTCATCCACTTGTGGTGACTCATGTGCAGCTGACGGAGTGCTAGGGTACGTGTCAAAGTCTTCGCCATTATTAAAACCTTCACCATCTTCACCATTAAAATTATTTAAATCGAATCCTTCAACCGTGAAGCTCATACCTGGAATTGCTTTGATCTTGGCCGTCTCCCCCCAATTCCAGGTTTGATTTTCTTCAAACACCACGTCTCTACTTACATACATTGATCCTGTATCGGGATCCAAGAGTCTGTGAGCTTTCGATCCCTTTTCAGTTCCCAAATATACTACCTTCTTACTTCTGTCTTCCAATTTCTTCAGGTGATTCTTGGCTATTTTCATATGTGCGATACACCCAAAAACCCTTAGGTGACCGACATTCGGTTTTCTTCCAGTCCACATCTCGTATGGCGTGATCTCGTTGAGAGCTTTAGAACTCAATCGATTCGAGATATACACGGCATGGCTTACCGCTTCACCCCACAATACATCAGGTACATTCATTGTCTTTAAACAACTTCTAACCATCTCTAAAACTGTTCGATTTCTTCTCTCTACAACCCCATTCTGCTGTGGGGAATAGGGTGAGGTGTAATGACGATTGAGTCCGGTCTCGTTACAATACATGGTGAATTGATTTGAGAGAAACTCTCCCCCTCGATCTGTTCTAAACACCCTCATCTTTTCTCCGGTCTCTATTTCAACTTTTGTTCTAAAATTCTTAAAAGTCTGAAAAGTTTCATCTTTTGATTTTAATAGGTATACCCACATTACTCTGCTGAAATCATCTACAAGAAGCAAGAAGTACCTGTTCCCAGCGGGTGTTGGTGGTGAGACTGGTCCGCAAAGATCACCATGTACAAGTTCGAGTCGTCTTTTTGCCCTGAAGCTTGTATTAGAAGGAAATGGATGTCTGGTTTGTTTTCCCATGAGACATCCCTCACAAGGTTTGGATGGAATCACCATCTTGGGAATTCCCTCAATCAAACCTTTATCAGACATTAGTTTTAATGAGGTAAAATTCACGTGACCTAACCTTGTGTGCCATAGCCATGTCGTGTCTGTTATTTCAGCAATTAAACATCTTGAACTGAATTCCTCAAGTTCAATTTTGTAGAGGCGATTTGGAGATTTTTGAACCTTCATTAGCAGCCTCCCTGTGCTGTCACGGACCCAAAGAAACGGTTCTTTTATGTTGATCTCATCTCCTCCTTCTGATAGCTGGCCAAGACTGATAATATTGCTGCATAAATCAGGTATGTAGTATACCTCTTCTAATCTTCTTAGTTCACCATTTTTGCATTTGAAGACTATTGATCCCTTTCCTTCAATTCTAACTTTGGATTCGTTGCCAAACTTAACATACCCTTGTATTTCTTTGTTCAGGTTGCGGAATTTCTTTTCATCACCCGTCATGTGATTGCTCGCCCCTGTATCAAGATACCATAGCCTTGACTGGTTTTTCTCTCCACCTTTTGTCTTCAATGTCGGATGCACATTCTCTTCATTCAGGAACACTTCACCTATTTCTTCTTTATTTTCCAGGGACATCAACAGAAGTGCGGGTTCGGAGTCTTCTTGTATCAGGTGGTTCTCGTGGTTTCTCTCCTTTCTTGGGTTCTTGCACTCAGCTGCATAGTGGCCATACTCCTGGCAATTGTAGCACTGCACTGTGCTCTTGTCTTGACTGCTAGATGAACTTTGGTTTCCTTGATTGTTGTGACCACCTCTACCACGACCACCACGACCCCTTCCTTTGCCTCTTCCTCTTCCTCGTGACCCGTTAAAGCCACCACGGTTTGTCTTTGATTTTGAGTCAGTATCACCTTTCTTCTTGTTTTTCTCTGACCACTGCTGGTAGGTCATTAGGAGCTTTTTATCTTCTGATTCACCATGACCTTTCATTCGTTCTTCATAGGCTTTAAGTCTTCCTATCACTTCTTCAATAGACATGGAGTTTATATCTCCAAACTGCTCAATCGTTGAAGCAATCTGGAGGAACTTAGGTGGTACTGCCCTTAGCAACTTCTTTACAACGTAGGACTCCTCTATTTTGTCTCCAAGAGTACGCATAGTACTCACTATATTACTCACTTTTGCAGCAAAATCATCCACTCCTTCTGTCTCTTTCATTGTCATGGCTTCAAACTCCGTCTTCAAAGTCTGTATTCTGGCTGTTTTTACCCTGTCTGCTCCCATGTACATGGTCTTCAAGGCCTCCCACGCTTCTTTGGCTGTCTTCTTCTCCGCCAACGAAAGCAACAGATCTTCAGGTATGCCTTGATAGATAGCCGCTAGTGCCATCTTGTCTTTCTTTACCTCTACCACCGTGTTTGCTGTTCTGGGCTCCACTGCTTCCCAAACTCCTTGAGCTTGCATAAAAACCCTCATCTTTATGGCCCATGCACCATAATTACTTCTGGAGAGCATTGGATAGTGAAGTGTAATTTGACTTTCCTTGTCGCCATTTCCATTGGGTCCTGTATTTCCTGCCATCTCTTCACGAGATTGGTACTTGGGCATGCACCAGGAATTTGCTCTGATACCACAATGTTGGTATTAATCAGCTTTTCACAAGCTAATCTACAGGAACAATGTAACACGATTGAAAAAGGAAAAACAGAGTATTAAGGCAAATGCTTCTTGTGTTTATTTCTATAAAACTGAATCAATTTACACGTACATGTTGCCTTGCAATTTAAAGGGAAAAACTTGCAGAAAAATAGGAACTAACTAATACTAGCTAAAGACCAGGTAACAACTCGATGACATGGCCTTGATTTATTCTACCTATTAAAACAAACGTGCAATTAGACTAAATGAGAAATAAACTACTGAATTATTATAACATCGAATCAATGTACCAACAAGGGCTCCTTATCTTAGACATATTAAAACTAATATTTTGAGGCTGTTACAATACATGTTATTATATTAGACGATATATTGTTATTATTATTGTATATTTAATATTGATTTGCAATAACGTTTGTTAGCCTTGTATCCTATTTATGTTTCTCCTCCTCTGAATAATGAAAGGCTCGATTGATTGATTCTGTACCATCATTTATAGTAGAGCCGAACCCTATCTCTCCTTGACGGCCACGACTGTCTTTCTTCTTCATCCCCATAAAATTTCCGGCGACTCTCATAATCAGCACTAATGCCTAGAGACGAGCCAAACCTAGCAGAAACCCTCCATTTGGTTTGTACAGTGAAAAACATCCGGAACAAGGTTCGTGTTTTTGACGGTACTAAAGTCACTTATTCGTCATGGGTTAAGCTCTTCAAGCTACACGCTCGCGGGTACAAAGTGTACTCCTCCTCCACAAAAGAACGCCTGTAAAATAGCAGGTTAGAGGTATCCTGAGGGTGTGCCCAATGATATGCTCTGATGCTTAATTTATTGTGGGACGAAGTGAAGGGAATATGTATATTTAGGAATGGTCATACTTATGAGAGTGGTTTATAAGAGAATCTTGTTGGGCTGGCATGTCATTGTCATGGTAGGAAAGTAGTGTTCACTTATCATGATTTGTCCTTTTGGTTTTAGTTTGAAAAAAGTGTAATTGTACCCATCATTTTGCACAAACAATGAACTAGAAACCCTAAGTTCACATGCAACCTAATTGAGGATCTATGTTTTTCTATCTTATGAACATATAACAAAACCCTAAGGCCAACAATAATTTCTAAAGAATAAAATCAAGAAAACCAACCTTTGATTCTTGATCCAGAAGCTAGCAGCAAAAGTTTCCTGCCTCAAATGGAGTCACACCCAAGCAATGGAGGAGAGAAGACAGCAGAGTTCCAGAGAGACAGAGTAAATGGCACAGGATTTAGGGTTCCAGGAGGTTCATTTTATAGCCTCCAAGGGTTATAGTCAAAACCCTAGATGAGTCTCCTTAATGGGCAAGCCTGTTGACCATTTGGACCAAGGCTTCTAAACCCTAATTAGGGTTTCGCCAACTATGGAGGTGCCCTCCATATTGGCGCTAACTTTGGCCCCTGCCACTGGCCAGCCAGTTATTCAACTATTGAATAAATACAAACCAGTCCCTGCACTTTTAATTAATTAAATTAATCACCAAATTAAATCCAATTAATTCTAGATTAATTTCTAATTAATTATTATAGTTTCTAATTAATATATTAACATTTAAATATAGGGAAATTTGTTAAAAAGTCCTTATATTTTGGCTCTATTTAGGAAAAAGTCATCCCTGATTTTTATTTTGTGATTTAATCCTCTAAACCTGCAAAAGTTTGTGAAAAAACCCCTTTCACCTGAAATAGCAGGTCAGGGGTTAATTCACAAGTAAAACGATTTTTCAGGGACTTTTTCGCAAATAAAATGGCTTTTTCTTTGTTTTTGTAAGTGACATAACTTTTACATACGGTGTCCAAATTCTACAAACTTTATATCCTTGTAAAGGTGGTAAATAATACTACAACTTTGTTTTACAGACTTTTGTCTAAATAGGTTCAGATCCTTCGCTACAATCCCTTAAACATGAGTACAAACCCATTTACGACACTTTGTAGTCATTTTTAAACATTCATATCTCTCTCGTTATAACTCCAATTAACAAGAATCTTTTTCCTAAGTTTTTATTATTTCGAATAATACAATTTTCATATAAGGTTTAATAAGTTAGAAGACATCTATAGTAACAATCAAGCATACACACACCCACAAACATACACCTCGTGATGGAGGTGTGGTGGTGGTGATTCAACTAGAACAAAGAGAAAAGGAATATGACACAAGTGACCCCTCCAAAGTCGTGATCGACCCTCCAAAGGGCAGCCATGCGACTTTCACAATATGACACAAGTGACCCCTCACTTATTCCTTATTAATTTCTTTTATCCCATTTACAAATTTGTTTAGACATAAGGTTTCATTAATTGGAACTTTCCCCCCTCAAACCTAACTAAAATTCCTATTATTATTATTATTATTATTATTATTATTATTATTATTATTATTATTATTATTATTCCCTTAAAAAATTAACTGGCGAATACGACGTACCGAAAAACGGATGTTACATATAAATTTGTATAACAAAATATATGCTCGTTTGAAAATGGGTGTTCATACATATGAAATATTAATTATTGTGGGATGCAATGTCTATAGCTATATATATCTCAAAATTATGAGGAATTAGAAAAAGTCATCATTATGAAAATTGTATTATTTAAAGTAATAAAAACATAAGAGAAAAATTTAGGGTAATTGTAGTTATAAGGAAGGAGATATAAATGCTTGAAAATGACTAAAAAGTGACATAAATGAGTTTGTACTCATGTTTAAGGGATTGTAGCGAAAGATCTGAACCTATTCAGACAAAAGTCTGTGAAACAAAGTTGTAGTACTATTTACCACCTTTACAATGATATAAAGTTTGTAGAATTTGGACATCGTATGTAAAAGTTATGTCACTTACAAAAACAAAGAAAAATTCATTTTATTTGCGAAAAAGTCATTGAAAAATCATTTTACTTATGAATTAACCCCTGACCTGCTATTTCAGGTGAAAGGGGTTTTTTCACAAACTTTTACAGGTTTAGAGGATTAAATCACAAAATAAAAATCAGGAAGGACTTTTTCCTAACTAGAGCCAAAATATAAGGACTTTTTAACAAATTTCCCTTAAATATATTAATAAACTATTTATTTTATTTCTATTGATTTATTAAACAATTAATAAATCAACCTTTCTCTATACTTAACTCTACACCAATCCTCCAGCTATGAGGGCAACCCAAATGGACTTTGCTTCCATTAATAAGATAAATACAATTTATAGTCATGGCTTAGACACCTAATCCAACAGTCTCCCACTTGGATAAGTCTATGACTTTAATTGTCAATTTATCTTCTGATTAACAAATCTCAGTTTCTTAGAAACTGTTACTGAACTCTGACCCAGTCAGTTCTGTCCAAAGATAAGTGATCATATGATCATTCGTCCAACAAGATATTTTTCAGATTCAAGACATGGATTAAGATCAATCTCGGTCCGATACTCTGTTTCTCGATTTCCGATTTTGCTTATGACTTTAAGACTACTTATTGAATACATTAACTTAGTCCTGGTTGGCCAACCCTTTCAGTCAACTTCAAAATCATCGAGAGGCCTACAGATATCTGTTTCCCATCAGGTCAAGGGACGAATAAGTTTCGTCTCATATGGTTATACCTTTTACCAGTCAGATCACTCACAACAATGCGTTTTATAACATCTAGTTACCGATGCGTTTTCACATTATCAATGAGCAACTGTCTTGCAAATTACAACTCATATCTCTCCACTTTAAGATGATAAGATATTATCGTCTCAACATTGCTTATGATATAATCCATGAAGCAATCTGTTGAGCGCGGGTTTATCCAATACTCAAATATCTATTTCTAAGTACTCATGAACGTTGTAGCAGGCTCACCGCAATGTCTAACTCCTTAGACAATCTACAAACCAGTTCATGACAGCCTTCGTTCATACTTACTCCCTAACAGTATGAGCGACTGTGGAACTTTGAATAATCGAATTTACTCAGGAAGTTAAACATGCAAAAATGAAACACAATATTAAACAATTGACAGAAGCAGTAAACAATACTCATTTATAAATCTACATTATAAAATTGCCAAAGTCAATTACATTTATATTGTTACAAGTTTCAACCTATCTAATTACTAAAACTAATATCATCCCTCAGTCCAATGCTCCGAGCATGCTGATTGTGCTTGATCCTACTCAGAGCCTTAGTCAAAGGATCTGCATGATTGTCTTCTGATGATACCCTCTTAACCAGGAGGTTACCTTCTTCTACCCGATGTCGAATATAGTGGTACTTTTTGTCGATATTCCTGGACTTTCCATGATCTCGCGGTTCCTTTGTCAAAGCAACCGCTCCTTCGTATCGCAGAATAGTTCCATTGGCTCCTGAATACTCGGGACAACTCCAAGGTCACCGATGAAGTTCTTCAGCCAAGCCGCTTCCTTAGACGTTTCACTCGCTGCTATGTACTCTGATTCGCACATTGAATCAGCCACAGTCTCTTGCTTGGAACTTTTCCAAGTGACCGCTCCACCATTTAAGAGAAACACCCAGCCCGACTGAGACCGACCATTGTCTCTATCTGTCTGGAAGCTGGCATCTGTGTATCCACTCACCTTTAAGTCATCACTGCCACCAAGGACTAACACCATGTTCTTCGTCCTTCGCAGATACTTAAGTATGTTCTTTACCGCTATCCAATGTGCCTTACCAGGATTTCCCCGGTACCGACTAACCATGCTTAGTGCAAAGGATACGTCGGGGCGAGTACATGTCATAGCATACATGATCGACCCTACTGCCGAAGCATAAGGTACTCGACTCATCTCAGCTATTTCCTCATCTGTACTCAGACTTTGAGTCTTACTCAACTTAGCATTACTTTGGATAGGTAGCTCTCCTTTCTTGGAATTTTCCATACTAAACCTCTTTAGTACCTTTTCCAAGTATGTACACTGACTAAGACCTATAAGTCTTTTATTTCTATCTCTTAATATTCTTATCCCTAGAATATAGGCAGCTTCTCCAAGGTCTTTCATGGAAAAACACTTCCCGAGCCAAGACATGACATCTTGCAAGGTCGGAACGTCGTTTCCCATGAGCAGTATGTCATCCACATACAGCACCAGAAAAGTGACTATACTCCCACTAGCCTTGACATATACACATGACTCATCTTCACTTCTAGAGAAGCCAAACTCTTTGACTTTCTCATGGAAGCAAAGATTCCAACTGCGAGAAGTTTGTTTCAATCTATAGATTGATTTCTCAAGCTTACACACCTTGTTAGGATGCTTTGTGTCTACAAAACCCTCTGGCTGATTTATGTAAACATCCTCAGTCAGCTTCCCATTAAGGAAAGTAGTTTTGACATCCATCTGCCAGATTTCATAATCATGAAACGCAGCTATGGCAAGCATTATCCTAATCGATTTAATCTTGGCTACTGGTGAGAAGGTTTCATCATAATCAACCCCCGGGGTTTGGGTGAATCCCTTCGCGACCAACCGAGCTTTAAAGGTGTGTACCTTTCCATCCATGTCGGTCTTCTTCTTGAATATCCACTTGCACCCGACTGTCTTTCGACCCGACACATTGTCAACCAAGTTCCAAACTTGATTGTCATACATGGACTTAATCTCGCTGTCCATTGCCTCTTTCCACTTGGCAAACTCGGGGACCGCCACCGCTTCACGGTAGTTAGCTGGCTCATCCAAATTTGTCAATGTACGATCACTGACAAATGTATCACCATCCGTAGTTATATGGAAACCATAAAACTCGGGTGGCATGCTAACTCTATCGGAACGCCTAAGAGGTAATGAAATGTCAGTCGGTCCAACAGGAACCTCTTCCTCATGTTGGTGGCTAGTTTTTCCTAAGGTTGTTTCATCGCGTGTCTCCTGAATTTCTTCGAGATCAATTGTACTCCCACTGTCCTATTTGGAAATGAGCTCTCTCTCTCTCTCTCTCTCTCTCTCGAAAGACTCCTCTTCTAGCTACAAAGACCACGTCCTCGCTTGGTCTGTAGAACAAGTATCCAAATGACTGTTTTGTGTATTCGATGAAAAAGCACCTCTCACTTCTTTCTGCGAGTTTGTCTTGAGTCTCTCGTCTCATGAAAGCCTCACAACCCCAGACTTTGATGTGTGCCAACGAGGGAACTTTCCCCGTCCACATTTCGTGAGGTGTTTTAGCAGCCTTCTTGGTTGGGACAAGGTTAAGGATATGGGCGGCAGTCTCTAAGGCATACCCCCAGAAATGGATTAGAAGTGAAGCTCGATTCATCATGGAACGAACCATGTCCAACAAGGTTCGGTTTCGCCTCTCAGCAACACCATTCAACTGTGGTGTTCTCGGAGGTGATAACTGTGAAACTATTCCACATTCCTTATGATAATCGAGAAACTCGATACTAAGATACTCACCGCCTTTGTCGGATCTGAGCATCTTTATCTTTCTGCCCAATTGATCTTCTACTTCGTTTTTAAACTCTTTGAACTTTTCAAAGGTATCTGACTTGTGCTTGATTAAGTAGATATACTCATATCTACTGAAATCATCAGTAAAGGTCACATAGAACCGCGTGCCATTTTTTGTGGTTGTTCTGAAGGGACCAGACACATCTGTGTGTATGGTATCCAATAAACCTTCACTTCTTTCAAAGGAACATTTGAATGGTGATTTTGTTATCTTGCCAAATAAACAAGATTCGCATACATCATCCAATTTAAGGTCGAATGATTCCAACACTCCATCCTTTTGGAGTTGGGCGATGCGTTTCTTATTAATATGACCAAGGCGACAGTGCCACAAACACGCATTTTCTACACCATTTGAAGAATCAATATGTAATACATTTTTACCAAAATTGTCAACACACATAATAGTCTCATACATTCCATCACAAGGTAAAGCATTAAAGATAAAAACATCATTTTTAAAAACTAAAATTGAACCTTTTAATTTATCAAAAGTATAATAATAACCTTGTCTAAACAATGCATGAAAGGAAATTATGTTTCTGGCCATATCTGGCGAATAGCAACAATTATGTAAATTTAAACTAACTCCATTACTAAGCACTAGTCTATAGACACTGATCTTGGTAACAGGTGACGTTCACCTATTGCCCATTACCAGGTTCAGTCTATCGTGCTCTAGCTCCCTACTTTCCTCTAGGCCCTGTAAATCAGAACAGATATGAAAACCACATCCGGTGTCAAGGACCCAAGAACAGGAAGAAGATGACTTATTAGATATTGTGTAAGTACCTGCTTGTGATGGCTTCACTTTGCCATCCTTGATATCTTGCAAGTACTTGGGGAAGCTTCTCTTCCAGTGACCCTTCTCTTTGCAATAAAAACAATCGGCTTCCTTAGGATTCATGATATGCGGAACGGCGGAAGACTTGGCTCTCGGGGCACTGCTAGATGACCCGACATGAACCTTTTCCCTCCAATTTTGCTTAGGAGGGCCCTTCCTTTTCTTTCCCTTGCCATATCCAATTGCCAAGACGGACTGGCTAACTGTGGGTACACTTTTACCCTTCATCCCGTTTTTAGTAGTACGGAGCATGCAATGCAATTCAGCCAAAGTGGTCTGAATGTTGTTCAAAGGATACGCCAGCCTAAACTGGTCATAAGAACTCGGTAAGGAATTAAGCACTATGTCAACGCCAACTCCTCATGTACAGGCATCGCAAGCTTCCTTAGCCGATCCACGTAACCTTGCATCCTTTGCACGTGAGTGCAGATGGACTCTCCTTCCCTAGGCTCGCTGTTCGTGAAGTCCTTGACCACCTCACACCTCTCGTTACGCTCTTGCTTACGGAACTTTTCCGCAAGCTCTTTGTGCATCTCGTAGGGCCAGTAGTCCTCATAAATTCTTTGCAGTTCAAGGTTCATGGTAGCGATCATGATGCAGGCCACTTTGGTCGCATCATCCGAGTGTTTTTGGTACGAGGCAATTTCCTCGGGAGTAGCGGTATCTGGGTCAACTAGCTCGGTTTCGAGAACATACTCTTTGTGTTCAAACCTTAGAGCCATCTTGATGTTACAGATCCAGTCATTGTAGTTAGTGCCGTCCAACGTCACTTTGGAACACAATGACAAGATTGAAGTGACGTTACCAGAGTTTGAGTGGGGAACGGTTTGGTCAACAGAAGACATCTATAAGAGAAGAAGGTAGTTTTAATTAGATACATATAAGTAATCTGTAACGACCCAAAAATCTTGAATTTATATTCGAGAAAATACTCAAGGAAAAGATTAAAATATTTTGTGTAACACCCGGCTTTTAAAACAAAAACACCCCTGAAAATTTTTCATTTAAAACATAGGTTTCATTGCATAAAACCATAACAAAAGGGGTATATTTTAATAAAAACGGGTACAAGCGTATCAAGGAGAGTATAAAATACCAAATCTCCTTTAAAGCCGGGCTGCTACTGACACCATCTACAAGTCCACTTCTTGAGTCACGGACTTTATCCTTACCCTTACCAGGGTTATGCTAACCTGCAGGGACATTTAACAAACGGTATGAGCTACAAAGCTCAGTGAGTAATCGTATCTGTAAATAACATGTATCAAATATATTCGTATATCTGTCTGGATATCGAATCCAAACTCATAGCCTTACTGGCTGACCATATATCTCTTAGGATTTCACATCCTAATTTTGTAGCCTTACAGTTTACTTCATTACAACCTGCAATTATCAAACCACATCAGTTATTTGTACAGATAATCATATCTATCGTTTCTGTTCCATGTTTCTTAGTCACAATGGACTGCATCCTATGTCATGGCTATATAAGTCGCACTAAAACATTATCAATATATAAATCATAGCCCGCAGGCCGCACCAGCTGGGTTCAATAACCCGATATCATAGCCAAAAGGCCGCACCATGTACCTGTAATAATATCATAGCCGTATAGGCCGCACCGGTTGGATATAGCATCCAATATCATAGCCACAAGTGGCCGCACCATCTATTAACAGCCTGTTTCACGATCAAATATGGCTCACGGGTTAGCCCGCTGTTGCCTTGGCTCACGGGTTAGCCCGCTGTTGCCTAAACTCACGGCTTATCCGGTCTTGTCTATATAAGTTTGACTCACAGCTCCGTTCTTGTCTATTATAGACTCACGGCTTATCTGGTCTTGACATTTTATTGACTCACAGTTCCGTTCTTGTCTATTATAGACTCACGGCTTATCTGGTCTTGTCATTATAAGTTTGACTCACAGCTCCGTTCTTGTCTATCATAGACTCACGGCTTATCTGGTCTTGTCATTTTATTGACTCACAGTTCCGTTCTTGTCTATTATAGACTCACGGCTTATCTGGTATTGTCATTTTATTGACTCACAGTTCCGTTCTTGTCTATTATAGACTCACAGCTTATCTGGTCTTGTCATTTTCGTCCCTCGAAGCTGTTTCAACCTGTAACAGTTCAATCATCATATATCATATATGATATCAGTGAGATTACTCACCTGGATGCTAGCTGCATTTGAATCCGGTTGTTTCTTGCTTTTGCATGCACCACAACCATTTTGTCCCATACCTATTTATCCATTTCGTATCAAATGATAATAGGTTAATAATCATTTCAATTGACTCTAATACATAAGAGTCCTGTACAATACAATTGGGGACCATTTCCAAGCATTTCCAATCAATAACCATCGTTATAAAATTTAATACACTTCCCGAAACACGCGTATTCTACTACAGTACTTTCGGGAGGTCGTATTCGTATTTCGATAATTTTCCATGAAGTTTTACAACATATTGAACCTATGTTTAAAATTTCAGGTCAATCGGATAAGCCTAGCACAAGAATCAAACTTGGAAAATTCACAGAAGACAAATTGGTTTCTGCCCAGGGCTCGAGTCGCGACCAACCATCTGGTCGAGTCGCAAAGACCACTCTTCGAGTCGCGAGCGAGCCCCGGTCGAGTCGCGAGCGCTGGACAGAAGTGCAGAAACTCCGATTTTATGCTAGAATTTTCCATTTTTCCATTTTTAAGCACTTATTGCTCGACTTAATCGTTTGAGGTTTATTCCTAGGCTAAAACCTTCTATTAATACAAGGTTTTCAACCATTAAAACAACTAAATCAATCAAAATGAAGAATTAGGGTTCTTAGTTCCAAAACCCCAAAACTTCAAATTCATCACAAATAGCAATCTACTTCCATTTTCTTGAATTAAGTCCTTTTAGCATGACTTAATGGAAGCATTAAACCATTTAAACTATATAATCATAACTGAAATTTACAAATTTCAGTTTCTATAAAACCAAATCAAGAACACTTCAAGAACTTGGTTAAAATCAAGTTTACTAACCTTGATTAACATAGGAATCACCAATTCCAAGCTATGATTCCAATTCCTTACTTCAATTCCATGATTTCCTGCAGAAATCGCATCTTCCTTGCTCCTCTCGTTGCTGCACAAATGGCTAGTCAAAGAGAGAGTCAACTCTCTCTTATTTATACATCCAATTTTTACATTTTTAGTCCTAAAGTTCATTTTCTTGAACTTTAACCACAACAATCAAGTTTTATGACAATAAAACTTTCATTTCTTACATTTTTGCCACAACCAACAACATTTTTACATAATTGGTCTTTCACATTTGACCAAATTACCCTTTTGTGGTAAAACGACCAATTTCAGTTTTTATAACATTTTAAGTCCAAAACTCAAAATGTTATTACAAAACAAGTTATTTTCTGTCCAAAAGACCAAATTACCCTTCTAAGGTAAAATGACCAATTTACCCTTTTTTATTATATTTACATAAAAAGAGTGTCTTGGCGTTACAAATTCTCCCCTCCTTCAAAAGATTTCGTCCCCGAAATCATACAAAGTGTTGGGGATATTTCTATCTCATCCCACTTTCGGTTTCCCATATTATATGGAAACATCTATGGTATTGCCAAAGCACTTTTACCATACTAGTCTTCTTATTTCGTGGTTATATCACTGTTCATCTATCATTCCTCCGGTTGTCCCGGGTACCATAACTACTTATCTACCTTCATTTCAGCATGAGGTATTCGTTGAAATTTATCAATCTATGTTCTCAGAACCATGAGACCCATAGAATTCATTATAAGTATCTTGAAGTTCATCAAGAATATTCGATCGATACATCCCAATTTTTACTCTTTGGGGCATACGGAAAAGTCCAATAGATGAGGACTTAACTTTCTTTTCGTCCCAAACATATTTTTAGTCTTTCCAAGGGATATTTGATTACCTCGTCATTCGTCATTTGGAATTTCAACAGTTTTACTCGGCAATCCGCATACTACTTTGGTCGACTTTTGTCTATTTCCAAGCTTTCTCGAATTTGCCTAATCTTTTCTTCTTTTTGAAGTAAAATCTCGGGTCCAGCCAACGGCTTCTCCCCAACTTCAGTCTAGTAAATCTGCGTGCAACACGATATTCTATACGATACATTATACAGGCCATCTAAATGCTGATACGAAAACTGTTATTATCTACAGGTTCTACCAAAGATAGGCGATCTTTTCATCTTTCACCAGGGTCTATTATGCAAGTTCAATGCATATTTTCTAGAGTCTGCATCATTTTCTCGCCTCGTCTATCATTTCTGCAATTCCTATACAGTACTTACTAGTACTTTTGAACTAATTATTCTTGAAATTTATGCCAAAATCAACGAATAATCCTATTATCTCGGCCTGATACAATCCGTGCCAATAACTCACGTCGACAATTTACTCTTTCTATGTAGTTTTTCACTACTTTTCGATCTAAATTCTTCCTTAGTCAGTATAAATCTACACTGATTTCATCAATCAATCTGCAATTACCCATATGGTGTCATACCCATGCGGTACTTGCAAAGACTTTATTACAAAGTCTATAATATATTTTTCGTCCCATTTCTTCTTTGGGACCGACAACGGCTAAACTTTCTGTATACTTCTAATGGTTTGACTTTAGTTACACACTAGTCAAACACTTTTCACATATCTTTCAATGTCTTTCTTTAGCCCCAGCCACCAATACATAGGTTATATCATTCTACACAGTTTGGTACTGCCCCGGGCATTTTGCATATCTACCCCAATATACGTCTTTTAAAGGTAGATTTCATATCTCACCTTGCTTGGAACTCACATATACAACCCCAAGGGTTTTCAATCGTCGTGAGTTTCTAACTATCTTCTTTCGATAGCTAATCATTCATTCACTTTTCACGTTTTCAGACTTGCACACTTCTTCTTGTGCTACCCGAATCAACTCAGGTAATCAATTCGCCACACTCACGCATGTGGTTGTATCTTTCAAAAGATACTCTTTCTAATTCAAGGCATTTATAATCACATCTGCCTTTTCGAGATGGTACAAGATTTCATAACCGAAATCTTTAAGTAACCCATCTATATTTACTATCTCTTATTTAGCTTCTTTTGATCAATTAAGTATTTCAACTTTTATGATCTTATAAACAATAAGCTTTACACCATACAAGTAGTGTTTCCAAAGCTCAAACACCAAAATCATAAATGCTACTGCAATATCATGTATCTACAGTCAAATTTGGATACATTTCTATAATTCAATTTATCATCTCCGCTTAGCATCAATGCTAACGTCAGAGTTTCACACAAGGTTTATTCAAACCTTTACAAGATACCTGTGGTCTTTCTTCCCACTCAAACTTTATACTTTTATTAGTCAACCTTAGTCAACTGAACAGCAATCAAGGAGCAGCTTTCTACAACTCTCCCATAGTAACCCGCCAATTCAAGGAAACTACTACTAATTTCAGTCAGATTCCAGGGCAGTTTCTGTCTTATCACAGTATCATTTCCACTGAATCTGCTTTATCATCTCTGGCCTTATTAACATGCCCAAAGAATATGAAACTTCTTTTATCCAAATTTTCATACTTGGAGGATTTTTTTTATGAAACTTCATAATGTTTGAGTTTGTGTCATTCGGGTTTCTGAGTTGGGAGTTATGGTCAATTCTTTGACCATGCGTCTTAGATATCAAAATCTAAAAAGGAGTAAATAATGTGATATTAATCTATTACGATGTAGATTAAGAGGTCTTTAATTGTTACTAAGGCCTAGCTTGTATTAACTAGAATATTAAATGAACTCCTTAGGTATTAAGGAGTAAAGTTGAAGGAAAGGAAAACACAACAGGAAGAAGTGATTCTAGTTAGACTTATCTAACTAGACAAGGTGAGTACATGCAGTATTTTTACCTATTTTGGGGTACATGGCAAGTAAGTTTATCAAGATTTCTTATAAAATTTCTATATGTAAAGTTATATGCAAGAGAATGATTTCTAACTTGTTTGTGAAAGTTTAATACTATATTTGAAGTATGTTTTTGGCATATGAGTCAATTATATGAAAGTATGTTTGGAATATAAGTCATATATATTTCTAAGTATGAAAAATGTTTGGATAGTATATTTTGGTTATAAACCAAATATGTTTAAAGTATGAGTACGCATATAGCCACAAGATGTTTGGAAAGTATGTTTTGTTTATAAATTATTATGTTTTCAAGTATGAATGAGCATATAGCCATAAAATGTTGGAAAGTATGGTTTGACATAAAGCCTAGAATGTTATAAAGACGTGTTTAAAATATATGATTTATATGTGATGAAAGTTATAAATTGGCATTTAGCCATAAAGACAGAAAGTGATGAAGTTTGGCATTTAGCCACTATATATGTAAGTAATGTTCAAGTAAGCAAAAAGTGTTTTGTATGACTGGTATTTGTAGCAAGCAATGTTAGTAAGGGAACCATGCCGTGTTCCACCTACCCGGGTTAGGTATGGAGTCTACTGGGTAAAAAGCCCCATCGCGAAGTAGATTTCCTAAGCAACTTCTACTGGTGAGGATTGATCTGTTCTTTCTAGCTGTAGAGACTTGGGGTATCACTTATGGTGATTAAAGCCCTAAGTATAAAAATCCAGCAAGTTTATAATACCAATCAAAGAAAGTAAGAAAGATGCTATTTTTGCAAAGTATATTATGAAATGATTTTGAAAAGTAAAGAGTTATAGTATGTTATTACTATATAGTTTTGACAAATGTGTATGTTATGAATTTTATTAAAAGGTTGGAAAAAGAAGTTAAATGTTTGAGTCTAAAACTCATGTAACTCACGAGACATTATTGTCTTACGTATTCTATGTTTTGCCATGTATTCCAGGTTAAAATGCTATGCTATAATTGGATGAAGTTTAGCTGGAGTGGAGCTTGAGTTAGCTCCTATCTTGGACTCAAGGTTTAATCCTTTCTTGCTTACTATGGTTAGTTTTGGTATGGATTTGTAACACCCATTGTTTTTTTAAACATGTAAATTATCGGTTTTTGATAAACCGTATTTTTATATTCATGTATTTATACGAAAAATCATAGTATTTGCAAACAGTAGAAATGGGGTGTCACATAATCCTTATATTAACCCAAGAATAAATATAAGGCTAGGGTCCTACAATAACAATTCACAATATCGAAGAGGGATGCCGTAATCTTTATTGTAAATTTTATAAGGTAGGCGAATGATGATTTAGCCAATTCCACCGCGGAAACATAATCATATTATAATGGAATTCCGAGTTATTTTTAGATTTATTGAACAGTTCAATAGCATGTTTAATCTCGGAAATGCCCCACTGTTTGTGACTGGGATACCGAGGATCACAAACCGGGTGTCAATAACCATGCAAAATAGCTCGGTACTCTCGAAGTCAATTACCATCTCAAATTGACGTGCCGGTTAACCACACACGCTCCATCAACAATGGTAAGATCGAGAAACCCATTGCAACTCTTTGTGGACCCCAATTGGTGTGCCGGTAAACCACACACGCTCCACCAACGTTCCACAAAGTGCAATGTGTAATTTCATGGGTTAGCATCAATTCACATTTTTAACCGAAAGTAACTAGATTGGGATTTGTTAATGGTTCTAGTACTTTTAATTATAGCATTATACTTTTAAGAGGCTTAAGCGGTTCTATCAAACCCGTTCGGCTAATGACACTAGACTGACCAGGAGAGCGGTGGGTGAGAGTGGACACCCATTAGACTACCATTTTATAGGCAGTCGCCTTATACCCTATTTATAGGACAGTTTTGTGAATGAGGCCTACTAACGGTAAGACTAACCAATTTAATCTTATACAAATAATATTAACTTTTAATTATACTATGTATAAGATGTATTTTAAACTCTTTAAAATATTTTGGATTTAATTTATTTAACTATTTTCGCAAATTAGGCTTTAGTTTCGAAAATTAATATTAAATCCTTAAGTGATTTAATTTGTCTTTTATATAAACAATTTAATTAAACTAATTAAATCAAAGATAGGCATTACAAATTAATCAAATTAATTACCTATCTTTATCCCCTAGATTTCGAAAATTGAAAGCATGGGATAAAGGATTCTAGTTATTTAATTAATCAAAAATTACCAAAAATAACAACCTACTATCCATGGCAATTAAGAAATCGCCAAAATGGGGAAGGAGGCTAGGGTTTTCTAAACCCTAGCCACCAAAGTCGAACATGGCCTCATGGTGGGTCTAATTTTCTCAAATACCCATCATCATGCAAAGCAAATTATATTAATTTACAAGAAAAACAAATTGGCTCTGATACCACTGAAAGGTTTTGCACAAACAATAAACTAGAAACCCTAAGTTCACATGCAACCTAATTGAGGATCTATGTTTTTCTATGTTATGAACATATAAAAAAACCCTAAGGTCAACAATAATTTCTAAATAATAAAATCAAGAAAACCAACCTTTGATTCTTGATCCAGAAGCTAGCAGCAAAAGTTTCCTGCCTCAAATGGAGTCACACCCAAGCAATGGAGGAGAGAAGACAGCAGAGTTTCAGAGAGACAGAGTAAATGGTGCAAGATTTAGGGTTCCAGGAGGTTCCTTTTATAGCCTCCAAGGGTTACAGTCAAAACCCTAGAGGAGCCTCCTTAATGGGCAAGCCTGTTGACCATTTAGACCAAGGCTTCTAAACCCTAATTAGGTTTTCGCCAACTATGGAGGTGCCCTCCATATTGGCGCCAACTTTGGCCCCTGCCACTGGCCAGCCAGTTATTCAACTATTGAATAAATACAAACCAGTCCCTGCACTTTTAATTAATTAAATTAATCACTAAATTAAATCCAATTAATTCTAGATTAATTTATAATTAATTATTATAGTTTCTAATTAATATATTATGTAACGCCCCAACTTTTACAAACCATTTATATTACACAAAAACATATTTTCCAAAATCCATGGTTACTTCTTCCCACTTTCCTGCTGGTATCTGTAATGACTGCGCATTACCATATGGCACTTGATGTTCTGCTTTTACTTGTGCATAAGTCTCACAGTGTGATATATATTTTGCTATTCTTCTCTTCATTCCTGGCCACTAGTAATGCTGCTTCAAATCTTGATATGTTTTCGTACTTCCAGGATGTATAGAATACTTGGATTTGTGAGAATCATCCAAGACTATCTTTCTAGTTGCTCCATATTTTGGGACCCAGATGCGTCCTTTAAAAGTACGCAGCCCTTGTGTGTTTGTTTCAAACACCACATTTTTCCCAAGCTTCTCTTTCTGAATATTATCTTCCATTAAAGCACCATCTTGAGCTTCTTTAATCTTTTGAATTAAAGTTGAAACTACTTCAATTCTCATAGACCTCCCTTTAAAAACTTTTTCACGGATCTTTCGGCTTAGAGCATCGGCTACTACATTGGCTTTTCCTTAATGGTATATTATTTCACAATCGTAATCATTCACGAGCTCAATCCATCGTGTCTGTCTTAAATTTAATTCTTTTTGGGTGAAAATATATTGTAGACTTTTGTGATCTGTATATATCTTACATTCCGTCCCATACAGATAGTGTCTCCAAATCTTCAATGCAAATACAATTGCAGCTAACTCCAAATCATGAGTAGTATAACGTGTCTCTGCATCTTTTAACTGTCTAGAAGCATAAGCAATAACTTTGCCCTGTTGCATAAGTACACAACCGAGACCTTTATTGGACGAATCGCTGTACACTACAAACTCTTCTGTGCCTTCTGGTAAGGATAATACTGGGGCTTCACATAAATTCTTTTTCAATATCTCAAAAGCTTCTTGCTGCTTTTCTCCCCATACAAACTTCATCTCTTTCCGGGTTAGCTGAGTCAGTGGCACTGCTATTTTAGAAAAGTCTTGAAAACCGTCGGTAATAACCGGCTAATCCAAGAAAACTCCTGACTTCTGTAGGTGTTTTCGGTGGCTCCCACTTCATCACCGCTTCTATCTTTGCTGGGTCAACTTTAATACCTTCAGCCGAAACAACATGACCTAGAAATTGAACTTCCCGCAACCAGAAGTCGCACTTTGACAACATTGCGTATAACTGTTCATTCTTCAGAGTACACAACACCTCACGTAAATGCACTTCATGCTCCACTTCACTTTTCGAGTAGACCAAAATGTCATCGATGAAAACGATAACGAACTTGTCTAGAAAAGGTTTACCGACCCTATTCATAAGGTCCATGAACACAGCTGGGGCATTTGTGAGGCCGAATGGCATCACTAAAAATTCATAGTGACCATAACGAGTTCGGAAAGCAGTCTTGCAAACATCTTCGTCTTTCACCCGTACTTGATGATATCCAGAACGAAGATCAATTTTAGAAAAATAACTAGCTCCTTGCAACTGATCGAATAAATCATCAATTCGCGGTAAAGGATATCGATTCTTGATTGTCACTTTATTAAGCTCACGATAATCTATACACATACGCATAGTACCGTCCTTCTTCTTGACAAACAACACCGGAGCTCCCCAAGGAGAAGAACTGGGACGAATAAACCCTTTGTCAAGAAGTTCTTGCAACTGTGACATGAGTTCTCTCATCTCTGTAGGAGCAAGACGGTACAGCACACGAGCAATAGGACTTGCTCCAGGAACAAGGTCAATGCGGAACTCGACTTGCCTAATGGGTGGTAAACCAGGTAAGTCATCAGGAAACACTTCTGGAAATTCATTGACCACTTTTATGTCCTCCATCTTCTGCTTCTCTTTCTTCCCATTCATCACATAAGCGATAAATGATTCACACCTTTTATGGATGCATTTACGGGCTTTAATAGCAGAGATAAGACTTTGCATATTCTTTCGTCGTTCCCCATACATGTAAGCTTTGCTACCATCAGGCAATTTGATCGATACTATTCGTTTCCCACAAAGAATCTTAGCATTATGAGATCCGAGCCAATCCATCCCAATAGTAATATCAAAACCCTTGATCCCGATAGGCAGCATATTAGCTTTTAAAATTCGTCCATTAATCTCAATCGGACATTTCTCATACACATGACGTACCGTAACTAATTCTCCATTTGCGACTTCTATGATACAGGTATCATCTAAGGGTTTCATTGGTATGTTTAGATGCTTACGAAATTCATGGGACACAAAAGAAAAATGTGCTCCAGAATCAAAAAGAACATAAGCAGGTTGTGAGTTTACAATTAGTGTACCTGCTACCACATCCTGATCCTCCTTGGCTTCTTCGAGAGTCATCTGAAAAGCTCTCCCTTTAGTCTTTGCCGGCTCCGTCTTTCTATTACTTGCTGTAGAAACCAACGTCTCGTTCTTCTTCTTTGGGCAATTGAAACTATAATGGCCTTTTTCGTGGCAATTATAGCACTCCACTTCATTAATATCCTTCACCTTGCAATCCTTGGCTTGGTGGCCCGGAAGACCACATTTGAAGCACCCACTAGTACCTTTCTTGCATTCACCACCGTGCATTTTTCCACACTTCTTGCATTCTTTGACTTCACTTTTTCTAGAAAATCCTGATGAAAAGCGACTCTTCTTACTTGCTCCAGAGAATCCTGAAGACTTTCGTTTTTCCCCGAAAGCTTGACGTTGTTTAGCCTTCTTCTCTATCATACTTTCAACTCTAGCTGCAGATTCAATGGCTTCATCAAGGGTAGTAGCCTTACCAACCTCCAATGAGTAGTCCCCAGGTAACCCATTAACATAACGATTTATCCTTCCAGCTTCAGTAGGTAATGTATCTTCCAGAAAAGGTAGCATCTTACAGAACTTCTTGGTGTACTCATCAACTGTCTGCTTCTCTTTCGTAAGAGCAAAGAATTCATTGACTAAATTCTCTCGGTGCCTAGCTGAGCAAAACTTGCTTTTCAATCGCCTAACAAACTCCTCCCAAGAAAATGCATCCACAATCTCACTTCCCTTTGTTCGGTGAAGAGTATTCCACCAATTAAGGGCATCGGCCTTTAACATTTGAGAAGCGAATCCTACTTTCATATCCTCTTCACAACGGCAGATCCGAAGAACTTGCTCCATTTCAGTCACCCACTGGATAGTTATTTTCGGGTCTATTTCCCCGTTGAACTCCTTAGGTCGACAGGACATAAAGTCCTTAAAGGTACACACTCCTTTGGTCTTGAATTGTGGCTGCAATTTGGAAGAAGAATCTCCTTGAGAAGAGGTCTGAATTGGATCAGCACCCTCCGGAGCTATACTTTTCACACTATCTTCAGTTTGCGATTTAGATTTTTCGCCTAGTCGTTCATCCAAAAGACGAGTCATTTCTTGTCTTGTTTGTGCTTGCGAGTCATGCAATAATTTCTGAATTGCCTCCAATGTCAATGGAGGTGGATCAACATCAACCCTAGAATTGCCTTCATCATCGGCTTGGGGCGGTGAGGAACAGGAGGCCTTGGATTAGGACCTTGATTTTCCGCATACGATCCTTGGCCACTTCTAGTTCGCATTTTGCTATAAAATTCCAATACTTTAGTATTTCATAATATATCATAAATATTAACTTACTACTTCTTCCACCAGTTTCCCAGTATCCCCTCGTGACTACACTAGGCTCAATACGCGTCCTGTGATTATGATAATACGGGCCCATATTATCATAATCACCTACACATGTTGTTCCCAATGCTTCCGCTCGGTTCCACTGTTCACTGCTATCAACTAGCTTTTTTTACTCATAAATATATTCATATAATTCTATTAACAAACAATGTCTCAATTTCTTAAGACATAATAAAACTATATAACTCACTCTAACTCCCTATTTCACAAGTCTAAGCCTAGGAGTGGAATGATCCAATCCTAATTCGCTTAAACTATGGCTCTGATACCAACTTGTAACGCCCCAACTTTTACAAACCATTTATATTACACAAAAACATATTTTCCAAAATACGGTTTAACAAAAACCATTGTATTTGTTTAAATACGACAAGGGGTGTTACAAATTACATATCATACAACCATAAAGTTTAAGGGAAAGGATTTAACCAAATACCAATACATGTATGCTGTAACCAGCTCCACTCCTTCACACTCTAGCATTTATTTTACAACTTCAAACTATCTTACATATTCGTACCTGAACCTAGAATACATGGCATAAAAAATGGAATACGTAAGAAAAAAATGTCTCGTGAGTTACATGAGTTTTAGACTCAAACATTCAATTTCTTTTTCCAACTTTTTCCTTTAAAATTCTTAACATAGAATATCTGTCAAAACTTTATAGTAGTGGCATAACATAACTCTTTACTTTTCAAAAATCATTTCATAGCATACTTTGTAAAATTAGCATCTTTCTTACTTTTTTTGACTGGTATTATAAACTTGCTGGATTTTTATACTTAGGGCTTTAATCACCATAAGTGATACCCCAAGTCTCTACAGCTAGAAAGAATGGATCAATCCTCACCAGTAGAAGTTGCTTAGGAAATCTACTTCGCGATGGGGCTTTTTCCCCAGTAGACTCCATACCTAACCCAGGTAGGTGGAACACGACATGGTTCACTTACTAACATTGCTTGCTATAAATACCAGTCATACAAAATACTTTCTGCTTACTTAAACATTACTTGTATACATAATGGCTAAATGCCAAGCTTTTGACTAAAACATGTTTTTACCACATTCTAGGCTATTTCCAAAATCATACATATATGGTTTATAACCCAAAACTCATTTTCCACATAATTGGCTCATAGACCAAATCATACTTTAAAATGTAGCATTTTACTTTCCAAATGAGTTAGAAAATATCACTCTTGCATATAGTTTCACACATAAAAATATTATATGAAATCTTAGTATACTTACTTGCCATATACCCCAAAATAGGAAAAATATCTCATGTACTCACCTTATAGTTCTTGAAGAGTTGATTAAGTGTTTCTTGGTTCTTTACCCTTCCGATGTTGCTCAATCACTTGACTTGCACCTATAGTTAATATATAATACATTAACATTTATTTATATTGACTCTATAACTCATTAGAGTCCTTATAATACTATCATGGGTCATAACAGTTATATAACTTTTAAATGACCAACTTTAATTAAGTCGTATACTATACGTATTTTACTACAGTACCCTCGGGAGGTCGTATTCCCGGTTTAACAATTTTCCATGTGTTTTCACACCATTTTAAGCCTATGGTATGAATTATAGACCAATCGGACAAGTCTAGCATCAAGTTCCAAACTCAAAATTGGACAGAATGCCCCCTGGAAATAAGCACGACTCGTGCTCTTTTTGTTCTATGGGGAGCACGACTCGTGCTCCTCCTGGAACCTTCTTTCTTTGCTGATTTTTGTGCTGCAGGTCCTTTAGTCCGAGAATTAAGTCCTTAATACATAACTTAATCATTTTAATGTCATTTCTAGGCCTTAAATAACAACTTACTTTTAGTTTTAAACCATGGAATCATCAATTCCATTCCTTTGCCTAAAACATTCACGTAGTACCCATTTTAACACCAAAAACCATTTTAACACCAAAAACCATTTTGATGAATTTTCAAGAATGGAATTGATTTCTTACACTCTTTATGACTCTTTGAGCTTACTAAATCGTTTGAAATCAGTTTCAAACTCATAAACCCATTTCTAGGGTTCTTGAGCTAAAAACCCACTTCTTGAAATTTTACCAAAATCAATGGTTATATCTTGCTTTCTATGATGTTCTGAACTAGATGGAGTGTATGATTTCATTGTAGTAACTTCATACTCAATTTGAGTTTGAAGATTACCCACCACAACTTGAAACTATTAACTTGGATCATAGAAACCTTACCTTAGAAGCTTGGAATCACCAATTCCAAGTGTTGATTCTTAAATCCTTGCTTCAAATTTTCGTGAGCTTGCAATCTCCCGTGTTCTCCATCCCTCTAGCTCTCTCCCGAACTCTCTATAATCTTCTGGGAACTATGGGAGATTTTTCTCCTATTTATAGTTCCATAATTTCACTTTACCCCCCCTCAAGTTTTACTTCTTCCATTATGGCACCAAAATCAAACTATTATTACATAAAGTTCATTTTCTTACATTTTTACCCCAATGACACAAAAATATTTTACATCAAGGTCCAAAACATGGCAAAAGACTAATTTTCCCTTTTTCACAACTTTAATATTACACACGATTATTTTACATTTTATTTTACAATTTGCGGGTTCTTACATATTGACACTTAAATATATTAATAAACTATTTATTTTATTTCTATTGATTTATTAAACAATTAATAAATCAACCTTTCTCTCTACTTAACTCTACACCAATCCTCTAGCTATGAGGGCAACCCAAATGGACTTTGCTTCAATTAATAAGATAAATACAATTTATAGTCATGGCTTAGACACCTAATCCAACAATTTTACCGTATGAGTTCCAGGCCGACCAATGGAGAGGTCACCTAGTCCTGCATAAGACCCAAGGGAGTGGTGCCAACTCTCTTATTTATTGCCTACCACATCAACGACACCTTATAATTACCACAATTCTCTTACTTATCGCTAATGAGTGAAGATGGTTTGCCATTGTTGCCATATTTTTTCTTAAGAGTTTATTTTAACAAAAAAAATTAGAAAAAACTAAAATTTCAATTGATTGAAATAAGAAATACATAAAAAAAATTTAAAACATAAAAACTTAAGAAATTAAACACTTAAAAACTAATAAAATAAAAAACTTCAGAAATAAATAACTAAAAAAATTTAGAGAAAGCCTTTGTCCGAAAATTGGCTATCCAAATTATCTACGATTTGTGTGTTAAAATCAAAATGGTTAACTGTCTAGATATGGTCGACCAAGTTGCGTCGAAGATCGTGATGCAGTTCAACATTATGTACCACTGTCCTTCTTTCCATGTATTCTTGGCCACGAATCTCTAGTGGTTGTGTCTCTAGAACTTTTTTACACATTTTTTGAGATTCTCATCCAATCCATCACATGTGGTGCCGTATGTTAACATACAAAGTGTTACTATGCATTTTTGTAACGAAGTAAACATTTGTGTTCCGTTTACATCTGAATGTTGTTCGAAAAATGAACACGCTCTTGTCACGACCTCTACTATACACTCAAACGACGGTTTGTGCATTCACAGCCATGAGGATAATAGTATACTTGAAAAATTACATGCCCGTCAAAGTAATCATACATGAGACATTGGTGGATAACTCCATGTCTCTTTGTATATATTTTCGGTTGTTTCGCCTCAAACTTTCGGCTTCCTCATTGCTTAAAATACTGTAAGTACTATAACACCCAACTAAACCATACATTGTACATCTTACAAGTTATACAAACATTTCATTTGCTTCATAAAAAATATATACAAAATATGAGCAGAGTGTCAACTCGGATCATAGATCATGTACAAATACCATTATATACAAAAGATTTGTCTCATGATTGAAACTGGTGTATATATATATATATATATATATATATATATATATATATATATATATATATATATATATATATATATATATATATATATATATATATATATGTATATATATATATATATATACATATATATATATATATATATATATATATATATATATATATATATATATATATATATATATATATATATATATATATATATATATATATATATATATATATATTGAAACTGGTGTATATATATATATATATATATATATATATATATATATATATATATATATATATATATATATATATATATATATATATATATATATATATATATATGTATATATATATATATATATATATATATATATATATATATATATATATATATATATATATATATATATATATATATATATATATATATATATATATATATATATATATATATATATATATATATATATATATATATATAAACAAAAGGTGGACATGATAACAGCAGGTGCCCTTAGGGCACTAAGGGCACCTGGTCTTGGTCCTGAAACATCATTAAATAACACATATGTAAGCCGAAAGCTTAGTGACCAACTTTTTTAAAATCACATCAATCAAGTTATAAATTATACACCAAATAAAGAATGTACACCAACATCACATTATAATGTATATTCAAGTATATAGCATTCACACCATGCTATTTAGACAGCAAAAGAGTTTACACCAAATTAGAAAATCAGCAAGAATTTATAGGCTATACACCGGCCTATTGAGACCCTTCACCAATCTCATTATAAACACCGTATTGGGTAGCTATTCATCAGCCAAAGCACGAGATTATACCAAGGGATTTCACATCGATCGCTTGTTTATCACCATGTACTGTAAGTTTGTCACCATTTCTCGTATATAGAATTATTTCCAGAGTTGTATATGCATTTCAATATTTCATATTTAATATACATGTTATAATACAAGAAGACCATAAGTTACTCACTTTAGGTTCCAATAAAAAATTAGCTTTACTTGCTGCTTTATGGTCTTCCTTGATCATTTTTAACTACATGAGTATAAGGTTTAAACTCTATTTAGTCACATTGCATAACCATTCCCTTTAATGTATTTAAATTTGTCAAATTGCCATGCACAGGAAAATAGCGCCGCTATTGTTCATAGTTAGCACCACTAACTATGAACAACTTGACTCTCATGACAAATTTCTCACTAAATTTCCCTGAATTTACCATCTTCCACTCATATTACCTTTAAATATTACTAAAGCAGTAACATCTTTAATACAATTCAACCATAACACTAACATATAACCTCCATTACTTTTACTCCATTAACATTTCAATAATCAAGGCTTTTAAAAATAAAATCTCAACTAAACAAAGGTTTCTTACCTTGGTTTCTTGACTCTAACACCAATTTTGATGGAATTACACCATATAATCGTAGGTTAGATCACTCCCCTTCCTGAAAATCGTTTTACACTTTCCACCGACCTAGATCCCTTTTCCAAAGAAAAAGACCGACTAACTCATCTTAGTGATTTTACTGTCATTAGACTTTAGCGTCACTAACACCCACTGTTAGCATCGCTACTAACATTTAGTGTCGCTACCGCTAAAGTTAGCGTCACTAACTCAAACTTTCACCAACAACTTACTTTGAGGACAAATGCACCGAATGATGATCTACTTTCATTAGCATCGCTATCCCTATAGGAGATAGCGACGCTAAATGGCATTTTAAGGAAATCTTGCCTAACTTTTTATATCTCACAATCTTTTTCCCAATAACCTTCACTACTCCATGATGGGCCGTTCCAAACATATTTTGGGCCCCGGGCGAGAAGAAACAAATGGGCCCCTCAAAGTCACAAATACAAAATTTCAATTGCGGATAAATGCTTTTTAGGAAACATTTTTCACTATATAGTTAAAGAAAAGAATACACCTGATTTTTGGTTTCTTGATGAGTAGAAGTCTGCTTGTGCAAAATCAGTGACAAAATCGGAACTCCAAATCTACAATTTAAAATCAATAACAAACAAATCAGGAAGGAATTGAAATCAGGAACTATAATATAAAATCAATAACAATTAACAATGGAACCGTGATGAATTCTTACTTGAAATCAGGAAGAATGGAATCGGGATTGAAACTGAAATCCAAATCGCGAATGCAATCGGGATTGAAACTGAAATCGGATAACCGGAAACTGAAAATCAAAAATCATAATTGAAATTCAGAAATCGACAGCCTGTGATTGAAGTTTAGATATCAAAAATTTAGAAATCACGATTACCTGAAATTGAAAAATCGCCAATCGAGAAATTTTCACTGTTGGAATCGGGAATTCGGGATTGAAACTGAAATCGGATAACGGGAAACTGAAAATCAGAAATCGAGCCTGTGATTGAAATTTAGATATCAGAAATTTGGAAATCACGTTTACCTGAAATTGAAATCGCAAATCGAGATGTTGTCTGTTGGAATCGGAAATTGAAATTGAAATCGCCATTCGAGAAAACCTGAAATTGAAATCGCCAATCGAGAATTGTTGTCTGTTGGAATCGGAAACTGAAAGTCTGAAATCAAAATATTAGAGCGACAATCCGATTATCAGAGGAGAATCAAGAAGTAAGAACTGAGAAAGAATTACAACAACTAAACAAGTATCGAAGAAGAAATAGCGTGAACGGTGAATGAAATCGAAGTATTACCGTTACAGTAATCCCAAAGGCGAAATACCGAATATGATTGCTTGATTTGCTTCATTGCTTGAACTTGAAGCATTGAACGATTCGGCTCTCAGACAAAAGCGTAACGTGTATTGTGATTTGTCCAATTTTCCCGCTTTACCCGCCTTGCTGTTTCCACGCTTCTCGACAAAACCTAGCATCGAATTTTTTTTGGGCTTAAATCATACATGTCGGGCTTATGGGCTACTTAGCCTATTAACATTATAAACAATCCAATTTAATATATATATATATATATATATATATATATATATATATATATATATATATATATATATATATATATATATATATATATATATATATATATATATATATATATATATATATAACATAGCCCATAAATTTTGGGCCCTCTAGAGGCGTGGGCCCTGGACGATCGCCCGGGTTGACCACCTTCAGGACCGGGCCTGACTCCATCTAAACTTTATATCAAGCTAATTAATAAGCATTCCATTCAAAATCTATCACTATAACACCGAAATTTCCAAAATTTAATTCAACTTTCTATATTTATCATATCAGCTTATTTTCAAGAACTTACCATATGAGTCATAAACTATCCAATCATGTATGTCATCTTACCATCATGCTAAATTAAGTATACATACCTATTTTAGAGATGTTACAAGTACCCTCCAATGCTTTAGCAACGTCCAACACTGCTTGAATAATAAATTGAATATTTGTTCCCGACTATCAAGATGAATAAGACATTTCAAGTAGTAAGAGAGTGATAAGAAATGAAGTAAGAGAGTGACGTAGGTTGATATTTATTTTACAAAAAAGATTAGTAAAATCTGAATTTTTAAAATAAAACCGGTCAAATGGTTTAAAGAAAGGAGAGAGAAGATGGTAAAGAAATATCGTTAGAGAACGAAAACGGTGTTTGCTAAGCCACCTCACCCTTGTCAAGGTGATATCGAAGCCACTCCGATCCGGGTCCAATAGTCTAATGCCATGATACAAGGTAGGGTATCTCAGTCGAGATCTAATTAATTGAATACACCTTTATACAACATGTACCATATTTTTATCATTATTTCATAACATGGATCCCTTATTTCTCGAGAAAATGAGTTTACATGGGTCGAAACACAACATACACAAAATTTATTAAACAAAACGTCAATTTAATTCGATCCCTACCCAAATGCCATGGTCGGTATTTAACCATATTATTTATTAGTAAAAGCCAAATAAAAAGTAAAGAAAAGCTTATGACCAGTGTTGCCGACAAAGAAATCAAGATCCAAAATCATTTTAACGTGGCCCCACTACCCCCCGTAACTATCAGATTTCCCAACTTGCTCGACTCTTTAATTCTGTCTATTCTTTCTAGCTTTTCCCCATTACTATTTGAACGTCTGAAGCATCAATTTCACACACAACTCGTTTTCTTTAACAGATCCAAGATCCAGTCTTTCTAGATCCAAAAAGATGACTGCTTGCCATTAACAGATTCATCCAAGGTCAGTTCTTTAGACTCCATTACTAAGTTTCTCAATTTACTCTGCTTTCCATCACTTTATGTGTTCTTATCTGATCGAAATGCTCGATTTTGTTAATGGGTTTTGAAATTCTTGAATCTTTATTTGACTTTTGATTCAATCTGAAACAAGTTCTTGGGATTCATACCCTGTCTTTCCATTTAGGGAAAGTCCTACTTGTGACTTTATTCAATGATGTATTTTTGGCTATTTTTGTTAACCCAATCGCCATTTTTGAATCAGGTGAATGTAGTTGTTTCTTATAAGCTTTTTTTTGTTGTTATCTTGTCATGGCCTCTTGAATCTTGGTCGATTTGATCCCTGATCGATACTGGCCTACATGTTCCTGATAAATTTGATAAAAAAAATTCAGATTTTTGCGAGTAAAATGCGTTATTTTCCACTTTTACTACTTCAAATTGCTAACACCATTTGCTTCATGCCAACATTACGATAATATAACAACATAAACATTTTGGGATCACAAAATTTCAAATCTTTTTTAGTTACGAATCTGAAATGTAATAGGTGTGAATCTTTAAAATCAAATCTCTTTTCTAATTTATTTCATCTCTTTTGTTACAGTGTGCAGTCTTTTTCGCTATATAATCTCCAAAAAAAATAATGATGTCAAGAAGACCGGGAAATTCCACAAGACGTGGTGGGATCAATCCACTTGGGGGAATTTTTCATTCCAAATCAATACCTTCTCCTTTGTTATCAATTGTTCTTGTTTTACTAGTAAGCTCATAATCCCTCTTGTATTATTTTAGCGCATATTGTTGTTCATCTTTCAAAATGATTAAAACCCGATTTAATCTTTATTTAATACACAGGGAACCGTTCTTGTGATCGGCTATGTTTATCGTGGCTCAGGTTTGTACTAATTTATTAAATTATTATTCCCAATTTCTTGATTTTATCGGTTCATGGTAGAATGTAGATTCGCTTAAATGTGTACGCATATTTCTTCTTATATTTACTTTAGTAATTGTTCTTAAATGTAGGTGGATCTGGCGACTATAAAGCATTTAACAAGATTCAAGGTGAGGGATTTATTTATTTATTATTTATTTTATTCAAGATCGATAACGACACTCGATAATAGTAGCAACAACAAAAAAATAGAAAAATCAAATATTAGTACCGGAACAGGACAGTATGGGCCAGCTAAGAGGTTGCTGGAAGAATAACCTTTTTGCAGAAAGAAAAAAACAGTACAACTTTTTTCTGACGATATTTAACTTTTTTCAGGCGACTTTAGTTGCACGTTTGATGTTCATACCGCGATTCCAATTTTAAAGAAAACGTATGGTGACAGCATGCACAAAGTATTGCATGTGGGGCCCGATACTTGTTCAATTGTCTCTCAATTGACAAAAGAAAAGGACACGGAAGCATGGGGTGTGGACCCGTATGACATCGAGGATGCTGACGTGGCATGCAGGACACTTGTCCGCAAGGGTCTTGTTCGTGTTGCTGACATCAAATTCCCTTTGCCTTATAGGGCTAAGTCTTTTTCTCTTATTATAGTTTCGGATTCGGTCGATTATTTATCTCCCAAATATCTCAACAAAACCCTTCCGGATTTGGCTAGGGTTTCTGCTCAAAATCTTGTTATATTCACAGGTAATTTTTATAATCTATATAAATAAAAACTTTAAAGTTTAAATGAAGGTGCTAGAAGTAAAATTTGATTATTCTAATTGAAATCTTGTGTTTTTTTAACTTTTAAGGTAAACCTAGTAGTTCGAAAGCTAAACTCCAACAAGCATCGAAATTTGGACGTCCGGTAAGCAGTTAATTATAGCATCCTACTTTCGTGTTAAATGCTAGTAATAGGAATGTACTTTCATTTATTTGTTTCGTTTATTATAGCATTCTACTTTCGTTTCTTCATATTACAATGTTTTACTTTAGAAAATCTACCTAATATAACAATGTTTTACTTCAGCGGTAATAGCAATGTAGTTTATTTTTTACGTATAATAACAATGTACTTACATTTTGCTACCATTATGGGCATTGCACTTAATTTGTTACATAGTGATTTTTTAACCGTAACAAAAAAAATGTAAGTGTGTTGCTAATATGAGTAAAGAATTGTAAGTATGTTGTTATTATGTGTAAAGAAAATGTAAGTACGTGTTCCTTTTCCAAAAAAATAAAAAATGTAAGTACGTTGTTATTATGAGTTACATGTTGCTATTATCATTAAAAGAATGTAAGTACATTCTCATCATGGGTAAAAAAATGCAAGTTTATTGGTAATATGGGTAAAAAAGATAAAGCACATTGTCTACACCGGTAAAAAAAAAATAAAGTCCATTAGAAACAAATAAACAAAAGTACATTGTTATTTTATGCATTTAGTCAGATATCTTGAGAAATAACAATTTAAATGACACGTTTTTTGAAGGCAAAAATGCGGAGTGCGTCTTGGTGGGCGAGGTTTTTTGTTCAAACAAGTCTTGAGGAAAATGAAGATGCGGCTAAAAAATTCGAGAAGGCTGCTTTAAAGAGTTCATATAAGCCAAAATGCCAAGTTTTTCACTTGAATTCGTACCATTAATGATGAGATACTAACGATTTTATAATCATTTTGGACGGAAAACAAGACTCCGTTTCATATAGATATAGATGTGTTGTTCTTGGTTTAATTTGGTGGAAGATGTTGATTCCATCACCACCCTTATGTTGTTTATTATTATATACTAATTCATCAAAATTTGATGACAAGATTCGATAGTTGTATCATTATTCATTTAAAGACAACAATTAAGTTTTATTATACTTTGTTCAATGTTATTTGCTAAAATGGTGAATAATTTATTAGAAGTTAAGTTTAGTCTTTATTGGGTGAAGTTAGGCTTTTTGTGATTTGGTCATTTAATAGGTGGACTATTAAAGCTTTTAAGTTTAAATCCTGATTTACAACCCTTTCAAATGAGGCTTTTTAAACGTTTAATACAAGATGGTATTGATATTATTATTTTTACGTTAATATTTTAATTTATGGATTTAGGTGATGTCCTTGTTTATGTTTGATATTTTGAACCGCCGAGTTTTGTTAAAGTTTTGAGTTGATCGAGTTAACAATTATGATTTCTTCCTACTAGTGGTGGTGGAGAAAAGAAATCTCTATATTTGTCGTATATTTTTTATTGAATTTATTTTTAAACTTTTGTATATGTATTTTATTAAGAATTACTATTATATATTGAGAATTAACTTACTAGTGTATGTTTATCTGGATAGGCCCAAACCAAAATTACAGTCTTAGTAGTTTAGCCCATTGTATGTAGTGTAGCCCATCATGTATTTGTATTTATTTTGAATGCAAGACAACGCCGCAAGTCGCGGGAAAATATCCCTCTTCATGTATCAGATTTTTAATCCATTTTCTCAATCTCCTTTCCTTTTCTCGATCCAAACCCTAAACAACCCCCCCCCTCCCCTGTCGGACCAACAAAAACCGTAAGGTATCACAAACATAAAAGCCTATATGCCACTTGTCCGTGATCTCAACAAGTTGAATTACGATGTGTGGCGAGAATGATTTCGAACCCATTGCATTGGCTTCAGAGTTGTTGGCCATCTCACCGACGCCTCTAAACATCCTAATGACAAAGATGAAGAATTGTACAATCTTGACTCTATCACCAAGATGTGGATCTATGGCACAATCACCCAAACAGCTTCTTAACATGATCCTCAAGACCGGTGCAACCGCACAAACTGTGTGGGAAAGTCTTGAGGACCTCTTCAGCAACAATAAAGATGCTCATGTAATCGAGCTCGACAATGAACTGCTACTGTGAATGATGGCTCTGATGGAAACTGGTACATGGATACATGGATATAGGAGCTGCATCCACGTTGCCTCTAACACGGGTATTCAATTCTTTTAACAATAATAGTCATGCAAACTTTGTCCATGTTGGCGATGGTATAAACATACCCGTCACTCACACAGGTTGTTATACCAAACTCAATTGCATTCATCGTCCTTAGCATCTCCATAATGTCCTTGTCACACCTAATATTATCAAAAACTTAATCTCTATTCGTCGTTTCACAATTGATAACCAAGTTTCCATTAAATTTGACACATTTAGTTTTTCTGTGAAGGATCTACAAACACTTCAGATCGTGCTTAGGTGTGACAACCGATAACGCCTAGTAATGTTAGATATTTTATACGTTATTGAGCCGGGTTTTAGTTAGTTTATATTTATTAATTGACTAATATTGCTCACTTTTAGTGCCAAGTGCCTTGTTCGTGTTTTTAGTATAAATGCAGGGTTTAAATTGCAAATTTGATGAAGTTGGTGATGAAAAACGAGGATAAGACCAAAGACACACTCGCGGCGTGATTGATAGCTCTACGCGACGTGGTCAATGGAATAATAACGTAATCTGAAGGAGTTTGAATTTCAAGGAGTGAGAAAACGGGGATAGGGCTTGACCTGCGATGCGACCAACACTTATACGCCACACGGACATACAGATTTCTCAACTATAAATAGAGGCTCCTAGGTCGGATTTCAGGAGCGAATATTGACCCGTAGAGTGGAACTCTGGCTTCTTTGATTCAGAATCTTGTAGTTATTTCAGTTCATACTCATAGTTGGTTCGTTTCGATTTTAGTTTTAATTTTAGTTGTAATTACTCTTGTGTTTTCGAGGTTTCTAATTATAGAATTCCGTCGATCACAACGTCTGTTAGTTTCTGATTTCAATAACCATTCGACTCTGATTTCTGTTTGATTTTATGAACAATTGTCTTTTGAATTATGTTTATGAGAAAAAGTGAACTTTAAGTTATATTGGCGTTTGATTGATTGCTCGTGCATATTTGTGCACAAATCTGAATTTGAGATCTGATTTCTAGTTCTTTAAGTTGTTTTGGATTTGATGTGTGTTGATATTCACCGACTATAGAGTGACACTATAGCACAATTTTATTATAAACACAAAGTGCCAACCACGAACTCCTTGGTTCGACCATTGCTTACCGCTACTAGTAGACGTAAGGTTTTTATTTTTGACTTTTGACCGCATCAACAACTCTATTGACCTATATCCCGCTCTTCCTCTATTTTCTGTTGCTCTCTTGTTTGACATTTCATCATTGTGGCATTAGCATCTTGGTTACCTTGGAGCTCTTGTCTTCAATTATTTAGTTTCTAGTCATTTGATTGATTGTGATAACAATTCTAGTACTATTAACTGTCAAGCCTATCAACTTGGAAAACATATTCGTTTACTTTTTTCTAGTTTAATTTATGATGTTTCTAGCTTACTTCAAATTGATAATTCTGATTTGCGGGAACCTCATATTCCAAGAATTAGTGACATAAAATATTATATTCTATTTTTTGGCCATTTTCTCATTTTGTCTGGGTATACCTTTTACACAAGAAATTAGAGGTTTTCCCAGATTTTTACACTTTTGCGCATTTGTCAAAACTTAATTTGATAAAGAAATCAAATCCTTCCAACGAGACCATGCGGGTGAATTGATAATTACCAACATCATAACTTATTTGATCAAAATGACATCGTTTTCCATTTTTCATGTCCTAGTACTTCCCAACAAAATGGGAAGTCCGAACGTATGATACGAACCATTAACAATATAAGATGTACCTTTCTCCTTCATGCCCATCTTCCTCCCATGTTTTGGGTAGATTCCATGCACATGGCCACTTATCTCTTAAAACTCACCCTATCCACATCTATAAACAATGAAATCATAAACAAAACTCTTTCAAAAGCCTCCATCATACACATATCTTTGGGTATATGGGTGCCTTTGCTACCTCACATTCTTACAACACGTAAAACTATCATCTCTCATCATGTTATTTTCGATGAAACCTCTTTTTCCTTTCCATGCCATGACACGAATCAACAGCCGCCATACACGTTTCTCGAAAAACTACACCGACTCATCTCCTTTATCATGTGAGTTTCTCACATCAAGGGGTCAGCATAGGCGGGTACCCACCTAATATGGTCGGAAACGGACAGTTCTTGTAGAGTTGAAACCAGAACCGAAACAGGTCTAAGCAGTTCTTAAAATTTAGGAACCGAAACCGAAACCGTGCGGTTCCGGTTCCGGGTAACTCGACTATGCCATTTTTTAGTTTTGTTGTTAGAGAAAGTAATATTATCCATAGAAACAAAAGCTAACTACTAGAATTAGTTCATTACGATAAAACTTACAAATTATAAAGTAAATGTACTACTTTAATAATTATAAAAGATTACAGATGACAAAGTAAATATAGTTCATTACGATACAAGTTATAAATGACAAATGAGTAGATTGATTTTGATTTATAAATATAATAAAGATCAACATGATATATATATATATATATATATATATATATATATATATATATATATACACACACACACACACACACACACACACACACACACACACACACACACACACACATATATATATATATATATATATATATATATATATATATATATATATATATATATATATATATATATATATATATATATATATATATATGGACTGCAAGTATTGTGTGAATGTATAACTAAATGTGGAGCGTCCGATCGAAATGATCAATTGTGTTAGATTCAATGGCCTAATTGTAAATTTATGACAATTATTTAATTAGATTTTATAATTAAACATTTATAAAGGGTATTTTAGACTATTAATAAATATTTAAAAAAGGAAATACCATATTTATCTCCTAATTTTGTGGGATTTTTATTTATTATGTGTTTATCTTATTATGTAAAATTTATAAATGTATTACATGATGAATAATCACTACAAATAAAAAATTACAGGTTCATACATATTACGATGATCACATAAAACAGTGTCATTTTTAAAAAATAGCATATCATTCTAGAAAAATATTGTTCTTAAAGAATATGAGTGTTTCTATATCAAGGGTATAAAACATTATGACAACTACATTATGAAATAATAGAAATATACCTTCTGAAAGAATAGAAATATATATTCTGAAATTTACACTTCATTATTCAACTAATATACAAATTATTTAATAATACACTTATTGTTTAAAGAATAAACTTCATTCTTGACATAATACACTACCATTCTCAAAGAATATAAGCATTCTTGAAGAATTCAAGCATTCTGAAAAGATGGCTTGAAGAGTACAGTTCTTGAAGAATTCTGGAATAAACATAAATGACTTAAGTGCACATTCTTGAAAAATCCAGACATTCTGAAATCTTAGAACTGATGTAAGATAAGTTTTTTTTTCACAAATCCTCGTTATCAAAAGCAACCTCACCTTCTGGACAAACTGTTTTTTAAGTCAAAATTGGTTGTAATAACAGTATTCCAGTGTTTCAAAAGACCACATTCTTTGTTTCACTATTTCATTCCTAAAGAATACGAAAACCCATGTTCATCATCTACGAATGAACACTGCCAGAAAATCAGAAGAAGGACCTACAAAAAACTATAAATCGTTGAATAGAGACCTCGCGGCTGAATGTTTGATGATCGAATCACCGACGGATTGCCAATGGACCGCGTTTCATTCTTCAATAATCATCTTGTGTGTGTTTTTTATTACAGCAGAGACATACCCAACATCCAATTTCGTATTCCTCTTTCCCTTTTGTGTTGTTCTATTACAAACGATGGCGTTGGTTGTTTATAGTTCTAAAGAAGATGATGATGGTGTGTGATTACAAGTGGCGATGTTAATTGTTTGCAAGTTTGGAGAAGATGATGGTGGTGGTGGGTTCGTGATGGTAAGCATGTCATTATACATGGGGTGAAGAAGATGACGGCTGAAATAGGGTTGTGGTAGTTTCCATTCCATAAATATAGGCATTTAATTAGGGTAATCTAATTAATTAATTAATAGAAAGTATAATTATATTATACAAATTGACTAATATGCCCTCCAAAATTAGTAATACATTCATACAATAATTGTAGTTCACATATGATTCTTTCTCTCTCTCTCTCTCTCTCTTTCTCTCTGTCTCTCTCTCTCCGGTCTACAGAATGAAACAGTCTATATGCATCAACCTCCAGGTTTTGGGGATCCCGTTCATCCTGACTATGTATGCTATCTGTAGAAGTCTGTTTACGAGGTGAAACAAGCTCCTCGGGATTGGTTTGAACGATTCGCGACTTATATCACTCGTATTGGTTTCACTAACATCCATACAGACTCATGTTTATTTAATTTTCACTCGGGCTCATAAGTTGCTTATTTACTTCTTTATGTTTATGACATCATTTTGATAGCTTCTTCTATAGATATTCTTCAGCACATTATATCTCTTCTGGCTACAGAGGTTGCCATAAAGGATCCAAGTAAGTTATCTTATTTTTTAGGTACTACCGCGACATGAGACAAAAACGAATCTTTTGCAATGCAAATATGCGTTGGAACTTCTTGAGCGGGAAAATATGTAGACCTGCAACCTTGTAGAACACCAGCCGACACACAGTCAAAACTTGACTCTACTGGCACTCCATTCTCTGATCTACTTTGTATCACAGTCTTGTTGGAGGTCATCTTACCTTCACTTCCCCAGATCTATGTTTTGCAGTGCAACATATATGTTTATTCGTGCACGAACCTACGAAAGCACACATGTATTCCTTAAAAAACATCCTTAGGTATGTTTGTAGTACTTTCGATTATGGGCTACATTTTCATCCCTCCACTACTACGGGTCTCATTTCCCATTTCGATGTAAATTAGGGGGATGTCCATCCACTACGCGATCTACTTTATATATATATATATATATATATATATATATATATATATATATATATATATATATATATATATATATATATATATATATATATATATATATATATATATATATATATATATATATATATATATATATATATATATATATATATAGTTTTGTCTGGATGATAATATCTTATATTTGTCATCATAACATCAATTGACTATCTCTCACTCTAGTGTTGAAGTAGAATACCAAAGAGTTGCGAATGCGGTAGCCGAAACCTGTTGGCTCCGTAATTACTTCGAGAGCTACACTCACTGCTTAGCAAAGCAACAATTGTATACTACGACAATGCTAGTGATGTTTATTTATCAACCAATCCCGTACAACATTAACACACAAAGCATTGGAGATTGACATCTATTTTGTGTGAGACAAGGTTGCCAACGGTGATATACGAGTCCTTCATATTCCTTACAGCCTTCAGTATGCTGATATCTTCATAAAAGAACTCCCCACTTCTCTATTTATGGACTTCAGATCCAGTTTGAATGCTATTTCTCTACCTCCTGCTTAAACTGCAAGAGTATATTAGTGTACGTATATCTGTATAGGCCCAAACCAAAAATAGTTTTGTATAGCCTTAATAGTTTAATAAATTGTATGTAATGTAACCCATTATGCATTTGTATTTATTTTGAATGTAAGACAATTCGCTAAGTTAGGAGAAAATATCACTTTTTCATAACTCATATATTTAAAATAAAAAGGTGAGATATATCCACCATACTAGAATGTTATTTGCACAAATCTTAGATAAAGTAATATTATTATAGTATTAAATTATTATTATTATTATTATTATTATTATTATTATTATTTAATATTTGTTTTCTAATTATTTTATATTATTATTAGGGTCAATAACATAAAAGCGACTGTAGTTTGGCCAAAGTCTAGTTTAAGCATTATAGTTTTTATTGTTCTATCAAACCATTCATACTTAAAAAAAATTCATAAAAACCACTCAAATTTTCAAAAAGATCTATTATGACCACCATAACAAATGAAACTCATGACTTTATGCCGCCAACTCGAAAACCTCCTTACCCCCGTCAGAATCAAAAGTTAGTGGATTCACTTGGACACCTTATGCACTCACAAATGTGGCCAAAAAGCTGACAACTTTATGTATAATTTTCATTGCAATGAAGTTCTAATATTTGCTTTAAATGTCGATATGAAACTTCTTACATAATCTTTCGATGAAAATAATACTTACATGTTATAAAATAAAATTAATAGTGGTCACTATGAAATTCTTTGAAAATATGAGTGGTTTTATAGAACAAAAAGAAATATAGTAGTTAAACACAATTTGTAGTTTTTATGTTATTAACCATCATTATTATTATTATTATTATTATTATTATTATTATTATTATTATTATATACTATTATCATTATTATATGTACATAGGAGTCAATATGATTAATATGACTTCGTTGTTTTTATGATGAAATGTATTTTTTTCCACAAATTTTAGGATAATTGTTCATATCGTTAATATAGCTAAGTTAAAACATTACTTTTCATTATATCATTAGTACAACTAACTTACTACAGCTTCAAAACAGTTACATTTTTATTAAAAACTTAAACAATAATAAAATATACGATTATACATCATGGAACTCGACATCTTCATAATTACAAGTAGAATTATAATAATGGACGTATATACCTTTTTTTTTTTTTTTTGAAACGTTAAATCTATCCTACTTCTACTCCTAGTCTAATCACCTTATAAACCACCTATTCTCCGTAGTGGGGATTGAACCCTCAACCTAAGGTTAGAGGATGATGCCTTACCACTTGGCCAAGAGGCCATGGGCACGTATATACCTCTTGTCTAATTAATACAACAAGTTTTGTTCTAAATGGAGTGTCATATGGGGTGTTCTATGAGTAGTTTTGTTAATTTGTAGTAGTTATGATAGTTACCATCGTTTCATGGTGCTAAAACGAACTTAAGCATTATGATTAGTGACCTTAAACACCAAGACAACTCAAAGACAAGCTTTACAAACCATCATATATGTCTGTACTTTTGAAAACTTTATCACACATGACGGTAGGACATGTTCATACGAACTCGCTCATGCTAGATGTTCGAATATGTCTCCTTGAATAGACCTCTTTAAACAGCCATCGGAGAGAACCTCAAAGGAGTATCGCATACTGATCTACATCTACACCAATAACACTTTTTGATCCGTTATTTGCACGTCTCAACTCTCAAGACATCGCTTTAAATGAAACGTAAAATAAAAATGTGAATCTACATCAAAATCAACAGATTTTCTCTATATTTCAGACTCTAGCATCAAGACACTCATCATTATAGCTAAGCATCAGTATTACTATGGGTAATAAATGACATCAAGGAACAATTCTGTTGGCTACCAACACTAAAAGTTTAACCAAATCATGGCTCCTCAACTTTTACCTTTGTACGAAAACTTGAATGCAATATGAGTTTCTATTAAAGGAACTATAAGTCCAAGAGTTGTGTTTACGTTTTTATATCTATAAGACTGCACGGTATGGTCCTTAAAAACCCAGCATCACCGCCCAGCGGCATGGGCTCAACGGAACGATCGTGTAGACGAAAAAACCGCTCCTTTTCGGAAAAAAAAAAAAGAAAAATCAATTTATTTCGTAGGCATCCACCCCCCATTGTAGGCATATAAGTTCATTTTCGTAGACATTCTACGTGGCGCTTACATGGCAGCCGATGACGACTATTTCATAGGCAACCATACCGCTTAGCCTAAAAAATTTCTTGATATGAAAACACATAACATAAGGCTTGATGCTACTGTCCTTTTCCTCTTTTCCTTCGAGACTCGTAAATTTGAACTCAATGAAATAATTATTACTATATATTTATCTGTTATTTAGTGTAATTTACTTGATAATATGTAATAGTGAGATTTAAACTTAAGTATATATACTTGCGTTATCTTAATAGAATCCAACAAGGTGACACTGGTAACAACATAACTTCAAAGTCATAAACGTTAGTCTATTTTTGCAGGCATATATTTTCTTTTATACAACTGTTAAGGATAGATTAAATATAATATTTTATTACCGTGCTTAGTTTTCTGAAAATCAGGTGGCAAATACCAATGGCGGTTTGATTGTTTGGTGTTTATGCATTTGTTTTAGCATTTATTAGTTTTTTATTACAACTCTCAGCTAGTTATGATGGTTCTTTACTACCCACCTTACTTCCTTTTTTGAAGGGTTTATTTTAAGGAGGGTGTTTGGGTCACATTTCACGTATTTTGACTAATTCTCCGTCTAAACTTAAAGTTGACGATCATATTAGGACTTACCGCAAATGAATCTTTATGGCAACGAAAATGTATGTGCCTGATTGTGAACGTCGGCTCGATAAATTATCCACTACATCTTTCAACGTTTTACCCTACAAATTTTTCGATTTTGATTTAAATAGTCCCTAATGTATTTTTGGGTCTTCAGAGAGCTTAAACTCTATGTTTACCTATACCCAAGTCCTAATTACCGTTTACAAAAGGTTAGAGGGACTTATTAACAATTGAATGTCAAGTTTAAGCCTCTGAAATACCAAAAAACATTGGGCGTCATTTGAACTAAAACTGAATAGTTAGTAGGGCTATACTAACATTATACTAACTAGACTTCCGATTCAGTGTCAGGGACTAAGTTTTAATCCATGGAAGTCACCTTTATTGCTATGATCCTCACACGCATCAAAACACCCACAACTTATTTGAAAATGGGCAGAGTCAACGTGCTTTGTCGAGATAGAAGCCAACAAGCTAGAACACACACAATTAACAATTGTTTCGGAAGATGAAAATCACAACAAAGTTGTGTAGGATTTGCTGGCAACCACTAAAAATAAAAAAATCTAGTCAATGAAGTATAATATTTTACAATATTGACAAAAGAAAAAATCAAAAAGCTTATTTTCCGATTTGCCACAAATAGTCATTGGTGTTTTTTTGGTTTAAATAGTCATTGATATTTTTTGTTGTATTTTAGGGGGCTTAAACTTCATATTCAACTGCTATTCAAGTCCATTTCATCTTTTATTACCGGTAAAAGAGACTTGAATAACAAATAAATATAGAGTTTAAGTCCCTAGAATGCTAAAAAAAATACTTTAGGGATCATTTGATTCAAAATCGAAAAATTCGTAAGACTACAGTGACATTATCCCATAAATAAACATGTTCTCATTATTGCTTTTCTTATTTTGAGTTTGACTATTAATATATGGAAAAAATTAAAATATTGCAATAAACTATATCCTTTTTCCCAAATTAATTAAGAACTTTGTTTATACATGTTGGATACTTAAACAAAAGTTTTTGTTTCGACTACGTTCTTTTTGATCAACTATATCAAATGGAGCTGTAACCACTTATCATAAGTGGTTTTGATGTCACGTAGGTGTCACCTCACTTTCTATTATTAACTTCTCACCCCTTAAATTTTAGGAAATGGTATCCCCTCACTACCACTTATATATATATATATATATATATATATATATATATATATATATATATATATATATATATATATATATATATATATATATATATATATATATATATATATATATGTGTGTGTGTGTGTATGTGTGTGTGTGTGTGTGTGAAAGAGAAAAAAAGATGAGAGAGAGAAAGAATGGATGCATGCGGTGTTCTAACCCCTTAAAACCCAACCCCTCACCTTTACCACACCAACCGGGATGGTGTTCCCGTACGGTGTGGTGAACCACCTAGGACCCCGCACTCTTCACCATCTCCACTCCTCTTGGTCTAACATGTTTACGGGCTATCTTTATTTTTGTGTTCTATTTTGTCATTAAACCTATTAATACCCCTAAGATCACCGAATAGATTGTAAAACCCAAACCGTCGATAAGAAGTAGAAAGAAAAATCAAGATGACACTGTGCAAAAGAGCATGAACCCATACAATTTATAAATTTATAAATGTAGAGAGCTTAATTGCTAATATAAGGAAATCTATATTTAAAAATAAAATAGAGTAATAATATTACTCTATTAATTAATTAGCGTGTTTTTCTTCGATCAGTGTAACGTTTTTGTGTGACAGCGGGTTTTTTTGTGGTGTCACGCGGATCATGTGGATCCGGTTTGGATCCCTCTTTTTCCACCGACCCTGCTATCTTTTCTTTCCTTCTTTTGCAAGTTTCTCCTTTATCCGCTTTATCACCACCGCTTCAACCCTAGGTGTCGCCGTTCACCGCTCACCGACTACCACTGCTCCAACACTACCGCCGATGCCGCAGTCAATCGGCGGAGCACGACTGCTCCGTCATCTTCTACATCTCCACCGCCCGTATACCCCGTTCCTCCACCTTCCCACCTCCACCTCCATCTTCGACCACCGTGCATGCATGTGCACTGTGTCGATTTCCCGTCCATCGCTCAGCTATTACTTATTGTCTCTCGATTTTTTTCTTCCGATAGAGTGATTGAATGTGAGATGGAAAGCAGAAATCAGGAAAGGGAACACACACAAATTAAAAAGAAATCCATTCTTGTGTGTGCGTGTTCGTTAATTTCGGCATGGAAGCAAAAAATCGACAGAAGGAGAAAGTGAAAGCAACAGAAGACGTTAAGGAGATAATGAATCCGGTTTATGTTCCCACACCTTCGAATCGACCTCTTCGTACTCCTCATAGCGGGTAATTTGTTTCCACTCTTATTTATTCTGATGAATTTATTCAGTACTCGTATCAAGTTTGTTGTATAATTTGAGCCAGATACCACTTTGATGGGACTTCAAGCAAATTTTTTGAGGGTTGGTACTTTAAGGTTTCAATACCAGAACGAAGACAAAACTTCTGCTTCATGTATTCTGTTGAGAATCATGCACTTCAGAAGCCATTAAATAGTTTGGAGCAATTACAGTATGGACAACGGTTTACAAGAGTTGGAGCTCAAATCCTTGGTGCTGATGATGAATACATTTGCCAATACTCCAAAGAATCTCAGAACTTCTGGGGAAGTAAGTTCATTAAGTCAATATATCATTGTTTGGTAGATTTTTTCCAGTCATTTTCTTTATCACTACAAATTAAAACCTTTTTCTTGATCCACATTATGACATTAACACGGAATTCACTTGGTTAATGTAACAGGTCGGCATGAACTGAATCTTGGAAACTCTTTTGCATTGCAAAAAGGAAAGAAGCCTCCAAACAATGAAGTTTCACCCCGGGTTGACTTTCTTCTTGATAATACTAACTAAATCACTTGGTTAACTGTAGTTTATATGAACTTTTTGTAGCATAAATGGTCTGAATGCATGTTTTTAATCAGAGTGTGGTTGAAGGGTTCCAAGTTACTCCACTTTGGAAGTTGGTGGTTCAAAAATATCTATGATAAGGTTAGACCCCGTTTCTATTTTCCATTAAGTTCTGTATGGAATATGGATAAATGATGTCTTTTTGGATAAAGTGTTGTATGGACAAATGATGTCTGTGTGGATAATTTAGGTGCATTGAGTAAACCCTTTAAATGACAGTAAATGACCATTTTAACCTTTGTCTGGAACTACTGTTATATACAAATGACAATAGCTACAAATAACCGGCATACATACAGGTATGTGTGTGATCAGCTTGGTGGATTGCTTATATTATGTGCAGTTTCAAACATTGGGAATCTCTTCCTATGAATCATGGTTGTTTTGTAATTAGAAGATGATGGTATCAATAGTTATATAGCCTGTAACAATGGTTTTGTGAAGTTGACAAAAGCAGAAAAAAGAGCAAAGCTTAAAAAGTTGAGAAAAGAAGCAAAGAAACAAGGGACACCGGTGACAGAATTAGAGGAAGTGCAACAAAGCTCTCAAGCCGAAGTTTTGTTAATTACTATTATATTATTTTTTTGTTTGATCCCTTAAAATATGTGACTATTTTATTTATATTTAATTATATAGACTGAGGTGGAAAACGATCTCTCGCTTTAAGAAGCTAATGAGAAAAAGAAGTTCAAGCTTGCTGAGTTTGGAACAGCAACGCTTACAGATCCTGAAGAAAATATTTAATTCTTAAAAGAAATACTACAAATTTGTAAAGATGGAAATCAGGAAATTTCAGTACTTGGTCTAAAGTCTTTGTTAGCTGTTTTTAAAGACATCATACCAGGGTGCATTATTTAATATTGTCTTATTTATATAATCGTATTTTCTTGCATTCATGTTATCTAAATCTTTTAAATTATGTCATTCTTGAAAACAGAAACCGGATTACGCTACCTGCCGATAAAGAGTTGGCAATGGTTGTATCAAAAGACGTCAACAAAACCCGTTTTTATGAACCCACACTTTTAAGTGTGTACAACGTTTGATACACATGATTTTTAGCTTTTTATGGTTTTAACTCATTATAAATAATAATATTCTATTTGGTTCAATTTTAATAGGCATTCCTCCAAAAGCTAATGGGATTGGAAAAAGCCCCTCGAAGCAAACCCACGTTTTATTTTTCGTGAAAGCTTATTGGGAGTTGTCATAAAGAATATAATTGAGTAGATTGTATAAAGTACAATGCTGGTTGAATTGCTCAAATCATCCTCATCAGGGGACCCAAGATCAAGTTAGAAGGTATGCTCATATATTTATATGACAAAATAATTAGTTTCGTGTAATTTTTGCTATTTCAGTTTTGAAAAGATCATCATGTGAATGCAAACACTTTACTGCTATATTGCAGGTACTCATCATGGATAAGGTTATTGTTAAAGTTATGTCATCTGTGTGCAAAATGACAGATATAACGGATCGAAGAGTTTCATGTAAGCATAAAAATGTCAATCCCTGTGTTGTATATCTCAAATTGCTGAAATTGTAAATTTTCTTTTTCGTTAAATTGGGACTTTAATTGTCTATACTCAAACTCAAGTGTCTTTTTTTTTCTACAGTGGTGGAAGACCTCTTCAAGAGAAGGCAGCCTATGCCTTCTATGGATGCCATTTATTTCATTCAACCAATTAAAGAGAAGTATGTCCCACATTTTTTTGTCTACTATTTTTCATTTCGCATTTAGTTGTTCTCATAGATTCATGTAAAAGATCTACTTCAATATCAGCTATATTTGGATGATGGATTCTGGAATCTAACGGAATTGGATTGTGAGATTCTATTCCATGCTGTCTTTAGTTGCTAAATGGACCAAATTCAATTCTTTCAGATTCCTTTAAAATTACATTTTGATAGATTTCACCATTCCTACGGGTGGGGAGAAGGATTCAATTCCGTTCTTCCTTTTCTATGAAAAGACCAAAATAACCTCATTATAAATATTGAAAAAAAAAGTAAAAACTTAATTGTAAGTGAAAATCTAAAAGTTATTCAATTTTAATTATTGAACTCCTTCCTATTTCTTTTAATCAAAGGTGTGATAGATATTACAATTTCTTCGGATTCCAATTATCTCTAATTCTAATTCCTTTGACATATTGCATTCCTTTCATTTTTCTAGAACCATGCAATGAACCAAATGCCCCAAATTTAGTTGACAATTCTTCAATGCATTATTATATGTTTTATTGCTTTTTAAGTCTGACTTTTATCTTTATTTGGTATGCAGCATTGTGATGTTTTCGTCTGACATGTCCGGAAGAGAGCCTTTATATAGAAAGTATGCGGAAAGATGTAATTCCTGAAACTATGCCATTTTTTATTCTGTTCATTTAACTTATTTCCCGTATTTTTTTCTGGTTTTTTTGCAGAGCATTTATTTTTTTAGTGGTCCCACCCCAAAATAGTTGGTTAGTCATCTGAAGAATGACGTGAGTGTTTTACCACGCATTGGTGCTCTTAGAGAAGTAAAAAATCATCATCTTTCTATTCTTCCATTTGTTACTTTTGTCAATAATTTATCACCTTATTATATTGGGTCAAATAAAAGAAAAAGCAACATTTCGTGTGGAAACCTTATTTAGACGAGAGGAGTAAGTGAAACTTGAAAAGAAGAGAGCTCTAAGTTGAAGTGACCAATGCTTATTTTTTTCAGGTATGTTCCTCATAAGGTAATCAGGCTTAAATTTAGGCTAGGCTGGGTTTGTGTTACGGCTTGGTATAACAATGTATATACGGGAGCAAACTAAGTATGAATTCTAGCAGTTGTAGCAAACGCAGTTGTTGCTAGCGGGTAGTTGCCTATGTAGCTCTTCAGAGCGGCTTCAAGGCTCGAAAATCAGGCTTCTTCGCCCGATTAAAGAGACTACAGCGGGGACCCGACTACCGACTCAGAGGCTTATTAGCGCACTTCTAACCCCTGTTAAACTACCTTTAGCTACCTTAATCATTAAAACTTTTCTTTAAAAGCATAAAATTTAAAATTTTATTATGCTGTTCCCAGGTTGCTTCCTATGTTATCACATATCGAGGGGCTAAAATTCAGGTACTATTGTTTGTGTTGTAGTTTGAAATGTGTGATACTTGATTTATTAATATTTATTTGTTGCTTTTATTTTGTTGGCAGTTGTTGGATCTTCCTGGTGTTATTGAAGGTGCTAAAGATGGAAAGGGTAGAGGAAGGCAAGTAATCTTTAAATACTTGCTCTTTAAAATCATTCCTCCATTGATTCGTCTTTGTATAGCATCCTACTTTTAAAAATTCCTTTTTGTGATGATTTAACATATTTATTAACTGCCCTAAAATTATTCTTTTTTCCTGTCTAAGGTTATCCGCAATGCCAGAACATGCAACTGTATTCTGATTGTGCTGGATGCAATTAAGCCAATAACACACAAATGTCTCATTGAAAAAGAACTCGAAGGGTTTCGCATCACGTAAATAATTGTTGTTTCTGATTTTTTAAAAAAATAAATGTTACATCTCATTCTATGCTGTTTTAACCTTAGTTTCCATTTATATATATAATTACAGATTAAACAAGGAGCCCCCGATTTTGACATTCAGGAAAAGAGACAAGGGTGGAATTAATTTCACATCAACAGTTGCTAATACACGGCAGAGTACACAGTTATCTTTAGCATTTATCCGGACCCGTGCTCCAGCGATTCCGAACCCGTGTGGAACACGGGCCCCCACTAGTTTAAAACAATAAACGTAAGTAAAGTGTAAAACACGGGCGTGTCATTGCTATTTAGAAGTCACGTTAGCACGATTGACTTGGTCAACCATTTACCAAATGATAAAAAGATGGACATTTGTTGTATGTATAATTACCAAGTACTGAAAAACTTTGATGAAGCATATATGACAGATTGAAATATACGTTGGTATTTATGTCCTTTAACCATTTTATTTATTTACTTTTCAATTATGCTCTAGTAAATAAAGTTTTGAATACAGAGAGAGAGAGAGAGAGAGAGAGAGAGAGAGAGAGAGAGAGAGAGAGAGAGAGAGAGAGAGAGAGAGAGAGAGAGAGTCGCCTGGAAAAAAATGGTGAATGGACAGAGGTCCGACGGAGGAAATCTAACGATCTAAGGAGAGGTTTTACATCGGCGATTACCACATTCTTTGCAACCAAACTACCGGAGAACGTGAGACGGGAGGAAATCAGAAGCAAGTTCGCTAAATATGGGGAAGTTGCAGACGTTTACTTAGCAAACAAGAAGGATTCGGGAGGTAATTATTTTGCTTTTGTTAGATTTCAAAGAGTAAGTAATGTGAAAGCCTTAAAGAAAAACTTGAGGGAGATAACATTCAGGGGTATACTGATTGCTGTTAATATAACAAGATACCATAAGGAATATGAGAAACACCAGCCGAACCCCACAGCCAGATATGATCAATTACCCAACCGCAAAGTGTTGGATTAGGTGTCTAAGCCATGACTAATAATTTGTATTTACATAATTAATAGAAGCAAAGTCCATTTGGGTTGCCCTCATAGCTGGAGGTTTGGTAGAAAGTTCGGTAGAGAGAAAGGTTGGTTTATTATGGGATTAATAAATCAATAGAAATAAAAGATATGGTTTGTTAATATATTAAAGTGATAATATATTAATTAGAAACTATATTGATTGATTAATAATTAATCAGGAATTAATTAGATTAATTTCTGTGGCATTAATTAGATTAATCAGGAAGTCAGGGATTAAAGTCGTACAAATTCAATAGTTGAATTGCGGCGCGCGGCGCGCCAATGTATAGGCCGCGGCACGCGTACGTATAATCCGGAAATTGGCTGACGGCTAGGGTTTATTGTTTTCCTATAAATAGGGACCCCTAGACCTCATTATTTGTGCTCATTCTATTATTCTCTCTGGAATTTTCGTGACTTTCCTCTGGCTCCCTGGGTGTGATCTCATTTGAGGTAGGACACTTGTGCTGCTTAGCTTCAAGATTAAAACTAAAGGTTAGTTTTTCTGATTTATTCTTTTAGTTAATTCTTGTTTGGCCTTTAGGAATTAGTTACATGTTCAAAGTAAGAAAACATAGATCTTTTCTAGGTTGCATGTGAACTTAGGTTATTTAGTTCATGGTTGCGGAAAACCTTTCAGTGGTATCAGAGCATTTGGTTGTTTTCTTATTGAATGGCTGTAATAGTTTTCCTATTAGGGTTTATTGTTTATAAATCTTTTGGGCCTGATTTCGATTTTGGGGTTTAGGGTTTTTGAAACCCTAGCCCCTTCCCCCTTTTTTTCGATTTTCCTGGTTAGGGTTTTAGGAGGTTTTCTATTTTTGGTAACTTTAATTGGTTAATTAAATGGATAACCTTAAACCCAGTTTGTTTGAATTCGATAATTAGGGGTTTAAGATAGGTTTAAATTGATTTGATTAATTTGGAAAAACTTATCTACATTTGAATTAACTTAATTAATTGTTTAATTAAAAGATAATTCAAGCGATTTAATTTAATTTTAATTTAATGGTTAAATTTCAAAAATTAAAGGATAAATCCTAAAATATTTTAAAAGGTTTAAAATATCTAGATTTAATTAATTTAATTAATAGTTTAATTAAAAGATAAATTAAATCAAATTAAAGGTTTAATTTAATTTGAAATTTAATAGTTAAATTTCAGGAAATTAAAAGATAAACCGGGAATATTTTAAAAGATTTAAAATACATCTTATATATATTATTAAAGGTTAATACTATATGTATAAGATAAATTGGTTAGTCAAATCATTAGTAGGCCTCATTCACGAAGCTGGTCTATAAAGTGGGTATAAGGAGACTGCCTATAAAATGGCGGTCAAATGGGTGTTCACTCTCACCCACCGGTCGCCTGATCAGTGGAGGTCATTAGCCGAACAGTTTTGATAGGACCGCTTAATCATTAAAAGTATAATGATCAAAGTACTAGAACCTGTACAAGAATTCTCAATCTAGTTACTTTAGAAAAAATGTGAATTTGATGCTAACCCATGAAATTGCACATTGCACTTTATGAAACATTGGTGGAGCGTGTGTGGGTTACCGGCACACCAATGGGGGTTCATAAAGAGTGGCAATGGGTTTCTCGGGTGTTATCATTGTTGATGGAGCGTGTGTGGTTAACCGGCACATCAATTTGAGATGATAATGGACCCCGAGAGTACCAAGCTAATTTGCATGGTTATTCACACCCGGTTTGTGATCCTCGGCATCCCAGTCACAAACGGTGGGGCATATCCGAGATTAAACATGCCATTGAACAGTTCAATGAATCTCACAGATCTAGGAATTTCATAAGACTGAAATTGGTAAAAGTTATCTACCTTAATGACTACTGTGTTGTGACTACGGCATCCCTCTTCACAACATAGTTGGGGTATTTTGGATCCTAGCCTTGTTAAATAATGTATATTGGGTAATTATTTAAAAGGATGAATTAAACGAATAAATTCAAATTTTATATATGTCTGAAGAAAGTGTCATTCTCCTCCTTCCCCTCCTTCACCCATTTCTGAAAGCTTCAGAAAGCACCTGTTAAATATGGTAAGTCTGACTGGCCTTGACTATATGATATGGTTTTGCAATTAGAGAATAGTTCTTAGTTTTGCTAGCGAACCATATCAAACTGAGTGTCCGCTCCCAAACATGGCATCACACAGCAGCTTGTGATGAGCATGACTCCTTGACTATTGAATCCAAGGAAGTTCGTTGCCTTATACTATTGATCATTAACCCCGAGTTCCGCAGGGATTTAGAATTCCTGGGGTCTGATAAGTTAGCACAGCTAGTTCAGGAAAGGTTCCGTGAACTGGTTGAATAAAGGGAACGAACTAGGATCTTCAAAGAGCTTGAAGTTGCAAGCTAGAAGGAAGTAGCACCAGTTTGCGTGTTTCCGAGATTGAGGGATACATAGGCGAACAGTATAAAACTGGTTTCCCTTTGTGATCAGGAGTTAAGCATTAGCTCAACTCGCTGATCTGTTCATCCAGATGAACAGAAAGGGTAACCGGATAAGACAATCGTGGAAGTGCATTCAATGTCGACTCTGTATGAATCGTTCATGGAGAAGCATAGTTCCATTAATTCAGCTGCTTCAGGATTAAGTCCAGTATTATGGTGCATCAAGAAATGATCCAAATCGTATGGACCGATTGTTCAATGTTTCAAACTGGGAATCCACAAGGTGGGACACAGTCACGAAAAGATTGGAAAAATGCTCCAAAGCCAAACCGTTTGGTAAACTCATAAATATCCTAGAATTCAGAACACTTGATCCTCATTTCCTTGATACAGGATGTGTTTCACACATTTGCTCTGTATGCACGAACTCTGGAGGATGCGGGATGGTGTCGCACAGGAGCATATTCGGATTGGATCTGGAGCTCGTGCGGTTTTTGAGTTAAGCTAGATATTTGTTCTTGTTATTAGTTTATAGATACATACGACATGGATTCGCATAGTACATTGTTCTGAGGATAATTCTGGTTTAATGAAATATTTTTTTTTGAAACATGATTGTTTTAATTGTCCTCGAAATGTTGTGTGAATGTGTTGATGACATACATGGTAATAACTTGAATGTTGATACCTCCAATGGGATTGGATTTGTAAATTGTGTTCTTTATGATTGTTAAAGTGAATTTTATGAGAATCACTTCAACCAAAGGTCCAGTTGGACAGGACTTTGGAATCATTTGACTTAGAGTCACATGATGAATTGAGTGCTTAATAAAATTAATTGTGGCAAGAAAGGAATCACCCAAAGATCCAATGGATAGGATTTTGGAATCAGTTGACTTGGAGTCAGGTGATGATTGCATGTCTTGAACAATATTAACAAAGTCATAAATTTACATGGAGATGTAAAGACATTAAGATTTTGAGCGACAGACACATAAGTTACTGTGTATTGCTCGAATATTCGAACAGAACACGATTAGTTATGCTTCAAAATATTTGCCAAATAGTTTGACAAATATGGCTTCGCTTATCGGAATAAGTGATTGATTGGAACCTTGAAGTGTTCAAGGATTTCAAAGGAAATATAAGATCAACAGAACCTGAATGACTACATAGACTGAGAAAATGTTTCACAGTTTATCCTCTTCCAAGAACATTAATGGTTATAATGTGTCTTAGGGAAGATGATGGAGCATTGAACGAAATGGTTTTGATCCTCGATGTATAAGATACATTTCCGATTAATATTTCAATGAATTGAATATTTAACCAGTCAGACCGCAAAAGCCATATTCCGACCACATCTTAGACTAAGTAGGTTATGTTGACACTGTCTGAAATATAAAGCTGGGATCATCCCACTAGTACATAGAAAGTCCAGGGTCATGTAGCATTCGTCTGAATCTCATGACAAGCCTGAAACTAATCAGCAATGTCGTTTCATTGGCCACTCCCGTTATCCTTTGAAAGAAGAGTACTTTTAGAAAGAACTCAAGTTCTAAGGAAACAGTGGGAGTAAGAATAATTCTGAATGAGTTCAGGGCTTAGCCAAGTGAAAGAACCTTTAGTCACCACTGGGACTTGACCAGGAATTAGATTCCTGTTAAACCTGACATACCCTCTCTTCGCTTGACCAGTAGTTATTGTCACTGTCATAAGGAGTTATGATTTAGGTGATACACCGGGTAGTGGTAAAACACTAAAGATGGTACGGATAAGTAATCCGACTGCTGGAAGCATTGGTGAGCCCAGTTGCTGCCAAATAAGAGAACCTTACCGCGAGACACAGTCTATGTGACAGTTTGATTGATCTTTACAACTGGTCTAGGAACCAGTGGGAGTAATTGAATCATCAAAAGAAGGGAACATAGAAATGTACTTACAGAACATCTGGTTGAATGAGTCATCACTTGGAGTCAAGCAACTGATTCTGAGAGAAGCACTCTCAATAGAAGATGTAATCCGAGAGGATTCTGCGTGGCATAGTGTGAGTCGTTAGTGGAGCGTGTGTGGTTTACCGGCACATTAATATGGACTCACATAGAGCATGCCATTACAAAAGGTACACGGCCTCGGGATTCGTCCCACGGGCATCTCGCAAGAAAGGATATTCAGATTCTCAAAATAGGCCAAAAGGTTTGGATTTTGTGAATAGCCTGAAAGATTTCCTTTAATATGTCGGAAAGGTTTGTATTTCGGTTTCGCAAAATGTGTCATAAGTTCTGGATTTTGTGAATAGTCCGAAAGAGTCATATAACGGTGTCAAAGCCAGTGGGAGTATCGTTGTTATCTGCTATCATTGTATGTGGGTTACATACTGGTTCTAGGAAACGTCTCTTATCATTACAAAGTGCAATGACTTGGTGTTAAGAAACGGTTCGTTATGAAAGACTTTAAGAGATACAACATACTCAGGTGGTTGTGAACATCTATTAGATAGATCAGAATTCTGCCAATATGATCTTGATGAGATTCAAGATGCATAACCCCAGGAATGGAGTTTCCTGTCATTGCAAAGTGTAATGAATTGGCATGAAAGAAACAAAGAAGGTGCAACATGCTCACGTAGTTCATAGACATCTATCAGATAGATGAGACTGACAGTATTGACTTAGCCGTTAAGAATATGATCTTGATGGGATTCAAGATGCATAAGAAAGAGTCCCTGAAAGGAAATGGTTTCCGGAAATCATGACACAAGGATTATTGGTAATCTTAGGATTCCGAAAGGGTTTGGAATGAGATTACATCAGGTTCCACGAGCCTCTTGGACCAATCAGAAGTGTTATGAACATACCCTGATGACTTAATGCTTAGAGCATTGTAAGTTGGATTCAGGATATTTCCTGGCTGAGAATACTGAATGGATTTTTGAATAGACGTGAGAAATCATCGGGAAATGATTAGGGTGATTGATTTGAAAGGGTTTTCAAATCGGTAATTGTTTACACCAGAACGTGGTGCTATAGGACTTCATGGTTAAAGAATTTCGTTGGTTTCTGATGGAGCGCGTGTGGTTCACCGGCACATCATGACACCTTGAAATTGTCTTAGGGTGTAGTCATGTAGACTAAAGACCCAAGAACCATGGGCAGTCACGGTACACATCACCGGAATGGAGTTGTGAGAAAGAATGACAAAATGACAAATTGAGATATCATCGGAAGAGTATCCGATAGGATTATCTGCAATAAAGTGTATAAGTGTTAGACACTTGGATACATAGAAATAGTGAAAAGGTCATAGACATAGATATGAAAGGCTTGAATTGAAAGTTTAAAAGAGAATAAGAAACTGATAATAGTTATGATAAATCCGACTTGGTGATTACCTCGTGGAGACTTGGTAATAAGCGGGAGTAGCTGCCAGTCAGATTTTATGTTTCACTTTTGCATGTTTACTTCCTGAATAATTGGATTATTCAAATATCCACAGTCGTTCATACTCTTAGGGAGTAAGTATGAAGGAAGACTGTCATGAATTGGTTTGTAGATTGTCTAAGGAGTTAGACATAGCAATAAGATTGCTGCAACGTTCATGAGTACTTGGAAATGGAGATTTGAGTATTGGATAACCCGCGCTCAATAGATTGCTTCATGGATTATATCACGAGCAATGTTGAGACGATAATATCATATGGTCTTAAAGTTGAGAGATATGAGTTATAATTTGCAAGGCGGTTGTTCATTGATAGTATGAAAACGCATCGGTAACTCGGTGTTATAAAACGTGCTGTTGTGAGTGATTTGTCGGGTAAAAGATATAACATATTAGTCGAAGCTTATTCGTCCCTTGACCCAGACGGGAAACAGATATCTTTTGGCCACTCGATGATTTTGAAGTTGACTGAAGCGCTGGCCAGCCAGGACTGAATTGATTCGTTCAATTAGAAGTCTAAAAGTCATAAGCAAAATCGGAAATCGGGAAACAGTGTGTCAGACAAAGATTGATCTCAATCCATGTCTCATGTCTGAAAATATCTTGTTGGACGGAGGATCATCTGATCACTTATCAATGGACAGAACTGACTAGGTCCGAGTTCGGCAGCAGTTTTTAGGAAGCTACAGTTTGCTGATTAATTAGAGGTTAAATTGGTAATTATAGTCATAGACTTATCCAAGTGGGAGACTGTTGGATTAGGTGTCTAAGCCATGACTAATAATTTGTATTTACATAATTAATAGAAGCAAAGTCCATTTGGGTTGCCCTCATAGCTGGAGGTTTGGTAGAAAGTTCGGTAGAGAGAAAGGTTGGTTTATTATGGGATTAATAAATCAATAGAAATAAAAGATATGGTTTGTTAATATATTAAAGTGATAATATACTAATTAGAAACTATATTGATTGATTAATAATTAATCAGGAATTAATTAGATTAATTTCTGTGGCATTAATTAGATTAATCAGGAAGTCAGGGATTAAAGTCGTACAAATTCAATAGTTGAATTGCGGCGCGCGGCGCGCCAATGTATAGGCCGCGGCGCGCGTACGTATAATCCGGAAAATGGCTGACGGCTAGGGTTTCTTGTTTCCCTATAAATAGGGACCCCTAGACCTCATTATTTGTGCTCATTCTATTATTCTCTCTGGAATTTTCGTGACTTTCCTCTGGCTCCCTAGGTGTGATCTCATTTGAGGCAGGACACTTGTGCTGCTTAGCTTCAAGATTAAAACTAAAGGTTAGTTTTTCTGATTTATTCTTTTAGTTAATTCTTGTTTGGCCTTTAGGAATTAGTTACATGTTCAAAGTAAGAAAACATAGATCTTTTCTAGGTTGCATGTGAACTTAGGTTATTTAGTTCATGGTTGCGGAAACCTTTCACAAAGTTCATCACGACCTTACCAGAAACGCCCAAACTGTACCACTATCATTCAGGGATAAAAGAACCTTTGTAGATGTTACAGTCGGTGCAAAAACGCAAGTGCCACCCTCCCATCCAACCCCTCCCCCATCCTCCCCTACCTCTATTCCCTTGTCGTCACAAGCAACCCTCAGAAACTGGATTAAAGGTCCTGTTCTAATTGGTGAAGCATTCAGCCTGGACCACCTTAGTACTTTCCATGAGTACATAGACGTGGGTTTGAAGACTAAGTATCTCGGTGGTTTATCCCTTGCCCTGGATTTCGGGAATTCAATAAAGGCCAAACAATTTATGAGTGATGTTAATAGGTGGAAAGACTGGTTTAAAATACTTCAGGCCGGTGACGACAGAGAGATACAATATGAACGTATTGCATGGCTTAAAATAGTTGGGTTACGAATTGCACTATGGGACGAGGAGAATTTCTCAAGGATAGCTAGTAAATATGGGTGTGTTGTCAACCTGTTCAATTTCATTCATAATAGAGCAGATTGGTCGATGGGAAAAGTAGGGGTTCTTACTTCTCGAAGAAGTTGGATCAATGAAGAAGTTTTAGTCTCGGTAAATGGGAAGGTCTTTCATGTCGGAGTTGTCGAATACACAGATGACTGGTCACCTTTTAGACCTTGTCCCTTTGATAAAACAGTGGAGTCTGATGACGACGTTGATGAAGATGGCAGCGAAGGTGTGTTCGATACGTGGATGAATATGGAGGAAGACGAACCAGAAGACGAGGAAATTAGGCCGGAAAGACACGTTGAATCTCCAATGACGGAAGCGAAAGAAGGTAACGAAGAATCGAACGTCCATGCAGGCGGCGGGAAGACGAAACTCTCAACACATTCCAATCCAGTCATCGGCGACGGTAAACGACAAGAAGTCGAAAAGACCTCAAACGGGGATACATGTCCCGAGGAGATGGGAATAGAAAGGGCGGATAATGAATTGACGAACGTGACGTTGGTTGGTAAGGACAAAATAATTAATGATCCTAATAATTCATGTCACACTCCCCCAAATCAGTCAAAAGAGAAAGGAACACCTGTGAACGTGGTAATGCACGGGGATTTCAATGTGGTTAGGCGACCTGATGAAAGAATAAACTCCACCTTCTGCTCCCGGAGTGCTGCTGGTTTCAATCAATTCATACAGGAGGCGGGTCTACATGATTTTAATATGGGAGGGCACCGATTCACGTATTTTTGTCATGATGGGGCTAAATTAAGTAAATTAGACCGTTTTTTGGTGTGTTCGAATTTTCTAGCTCGATGCCCAAATGCATCTATCACGGCACACCCTCGTGAACTTTCCGATCACTCCCCCGTAACTCTTCTTTCCCGCTCCGTTGACTTCGGGCCGCCCCCGTTCAACTTTTCAATTCATGGATGCATATGGAGGGCTTTGATGATGTTATAAAAAATGATTGGTGTGAATTCAGGGGATATGGGACAGCGGACGCTTTCTTGGCTGCAAAGCTCCGATTCTTAAAGAGTAAAATCAAACTCTGGAAAAATAATGCCTTGGCGAACGAAAATTCAGAAAGATCCAAACTTAGTGATACAGTGGAGAAATTAGACAGGAAATCGGAGAGCTTTATGTTAACAGCGGCTGAAAGAGAGGATAGAAATCATGCAATGCAGAAACTTTTGGAACTTGAAAGGAAAAGGGTGCTAGATCTAAAACAAAAAGCAAGGCTCAAATGGGTGGTTGATGGAGACGAAAACTCCAGCTTTTTTCATGGAGTAATTAATGACAAAAATCGTAGACATCGAATTAATGGTCTAGAAATACTTGGAAGATGGACTGACAAGGAAGAAGAGATAAAAAGCGAGGTGGTAAGATTTTACAAAGAAAAATTCCGAGAGCCATGCCTCTCTCGGCCCAAATTTTCGAATTCTAATTTCCGTACAATAAGTGGCGAAAAAGCGATTGAACTAGAATCTCTTATTTCCCTTGATGAAGTCAAAATGGAAATTTGGGAATGTGGAAGTGAGAAAGCACCGGGACCGGATGGATTTACCTTCAAGTTCATAAAAAATTATTGGGATCTCATGAATGGGGACATTATGAGATTTTTCCAATACTTTGAGGAATTCAGCAATTTAGCAAGGGGTTGCAGTTATTCTTTTATCACATTGGTCCCAAAAACCAAGGACCCTTTACTATTATCCGATTACCGCCCGATTAGTCTTATTGGGTGTATCTACAAAATCATAGCAAAGGTACTTGCTCTCCGGCTTAAAAAGGTCATTGGGGATGTTATTGGAGAAGAACAAACGACATATGTGGAAGGCAGGAATATCCTTGATGGCCCACTCATAATTAACGAAGTTTGCTCGTGGGCAAAGAAAGTAAAGAAGAAAATTATGTTATTTAAAGTCGACTTTGATAAAGCTTTCGACTCGATAAATTGGAGCTACTTGGACTCCGTGCTAAGACAAATGGGCTTTGGTGACAAATGGCGTATGTGGATCAACGGGTGTCTCCGATCCTCTAGAGCCTCAGTTTTAATAAACGGTGCGCCCATGGTTGAATTTGAGATATCAAGGGGGTGCGACAAGGTGATCCCCTCTCCCCCTTCCTTTTCATAATTGCTATGGAGGGTCTCAACGTTGCCCTCTCCACTGCTCGGTCCAAAGGAATTTATAAAGGTATTGATAGATTTAAATACAAATTGTCCTCTTGGAATGCTAAAACATTGTCATTCGGGGGTAGGGTGACCCTAATAAAAGCGGTTCTAGGAAACCTTCAAACATATTACTTATCACTATTTAGAGCTCCGGTGGGAGTTATTGAGCAACTTGAACAATTAAGGAGAAGGTTCCTTTGGGGTGGGAATGAAGAGAAGCGGAAATTTTGTTGGATCTCATGGGATAAGGTGGTCGCTCCAAAAGAACAAGGGGGCTCGGGATAGGGTCATTAAGATCTCTCAATACCAGATTAATGATTAAGTGGTGGTGGAGATTAAGGAATGATCCGTCGTCGCTTTGGAGTCAAATTATTATCGGAATCCACAATCTTGAACGAAAACCACCAGATAAACTGTCAAACAAATCAATTACGGGCGTATAGAACAACATTGCTGAAGCAGGAAACGTTCTTACAACATTTGGTCTTGGTTACAATCACAATTTTAATAAAGAAAATAACAAAGGAAATTAGAGATGTTCTTTAGCGACGGATGGCAATTACACAGTGAAAACAATGAGGGATAGAATAGCACTAGAATGTGACCCCAATTGCAGCGATGGGTGTTTAGAGTGGCTTAAAGAAATCCCGCTAAAAGTGCTATATTTTATTTGGAAAGTTAAACTGGGGGGTATTCTGACTAAGGAGGCATTGGGAGGAAGAGGCGTTACCCTGCCAACTCTAGCCTGTGAATTCGGCAATGGTAGTGTAGAAACTTGTTATCATGTGTTAGTGGATTATAACTTTGCAAGACAGGTTTGGGAGAACATAATTCTTTGGTGTGAAGCCCAAATTACTGGACATTCCACAGTGGAGGAGCTGCTGGCTTCTGTGGCTGCATGGGGGAGGTGCCCATAAAAGAAAAAAAAAGGTTATGGTTTGTTGTCTACAGCACGTTATGGTGGATCTGGAAGGCTCGAAATAAAAAAGTATTCAATCGATCCAATTTGACCCCTAGGTGTGTCAAAGATCAAATTAAATACAATCTTTTCATTTAGATTAAGCATCGTAGTAACAACAACATGATGGATTGGATGAAATGGATCTTAAACCCTCTTACATGTTTTTAGTTGGGTAGTGGTGTTGATTTTGTCATTTGGCCTTGCACCTCGCTGGCTGGACTTTGGTGTTGTAAATATTGTTTGGGTGTTTTTATATTAAAGAGTTATATGTTTTCTGTCCTAGAATAGTAGTTGGATTTTCTACCTAAAATTCAATCCATTGTCACCCTTTTATGAACATCTTTTGACCACTTCACCCCAGTAGATAGTGATTCTACCATTTCTCCCATGCATTATTTCATAAGAAGACTTATCTAATGATTTAGATACATGACCAAATCACTCACTGAAGGTGAGAGACATAAAGGAATGACTTGTTCCCGAATTGAATAAGACCAACACATGTAATTACTTAATAAGAAAGGTTATTGTACCATATATAAAGAGTTATCTATTATTCTACGTATTTAGAAAAACATGCCACTATAAAAAGAATCATATAGGAGCAACGTGTTTGGCACCAAAATAGGAACCGAATTAACAAGAAAAGTACCTGCAACCATATTTGATGCCGATTTAGCCTCCTTATATGTAAGCTGAAAAGCCTTTCCCTAGGCGCTAGACTCTACTGTCTTCCTCATCGTGCTACCATCTGTGATCCGCAACGTAGTTGGGCCGGGGGCGTCAACTGTCACACCTAAAAACTTTGGACACTCTGCCTTGAAGTACCCAAACTGGTTGTAATTAAAACATAACTTTGTTGTCACTTTGCAATCTTTGATCTGATGTCTAACTTCCCACACTTGTAGCAGACTCGCAAACCCAACCTACACTCCCCCAAGGAGGTTTACCACACTTGTTGCATACTGGTGTTCTATTATTGTCATCAAAACTGGATCCAGACTGTTTGAATTTCTTGGTAGATGGGTTTGATTTTCACTTCTGAGTTTGTTTCATCTTTCTCACACGTGTCTCTAATTCTAGCTCCCTGGTCCTAGCTACTTCCACTATCTCGTTGAGGTTCTCACACCACGCAGTCACAACAAACTTCCTTATGTTCGTCATGAGCATATTGATTTAGTAAAACATATTTATTCTCGCGGTAGCTACGTTCTTAAGGCAGAATAATGACTTCTCCAAAAATTTGGCGGTAATCGCGTTGACCGACTCGGTCATCATCTCAGACACTAAAACTATTTTGTGACATTGTCCACCTTGATTGGTGGCATGTAGTGTTCCCTGAAGATATCCTTGAACTCCTCCCAAGTCATTGCCTTAATTCCCGCTTCAATACGAGACTTAACCTCCAATTCTGACCAGTCCTTACAGGACCACATAGGAGGTTCGTAGCAAACCTCACTTTTGTCTCAGCCGAACAAAAACTGGTATGGAAGGCACCCTCCACCTAAGATATCGAGCGACTACTCACGATCGGGTCCTTCTTTCCCTTAAACTACAACGATTGACATGATAAAAAGTATTGATAACTGCAACCCTAGGTTGCCCCGACTACCGGTGCCCTGCATTACCATCAGGACCATCTCATTTCCCGTCTGTACCAACTCAACTTTTACCTGAGTGAACAATACTGAGAACGGCTCCTGCACGCCCTTAACCTCTATGACAATCATCTTCCTAAGTTAGGACATTAATTGGGAACTACTCCTACACCGAAAACTGATGAAGCTATTTTTCTGGGCTACTTAACAAGAGGTGTTGCGTATAGAGTTCTAAATCGACAAACCCGGACGATCGAAGAAACTTTTGATACTAATTTTGATGATCAGTTTGCTCGTAAAACATAAGGTAAGTTTGTCACTTTTCACATCATGGAGAATGAGACTCCTTCTAGGAACGCAAAAATTCAAAACACCATAATTGATGTGCAATTTGACTCTATTTTTGGTCCCATTGAGACTACACTTGACTCTAATATCATTCCTTTAATTGAGGTTCCTCGACAAAATCTTGCTTCTGGACCTCCTATAACTGGTGAATCCCATGAATTTGAATCTCCGGCTCATGTCAAGGGGGGAAGTAACTCAAATTCTTTTTTCATCTATGTAAAATTTGGATAGAATGTCTACTGTTCAATTTGAACAACTTTATCCTATTATTGAGCAAGAGGTGTTACGTACAGAGTTCTATATCGAAGCCCCCTTTTGTTTCTGCTGAAATGAAGAAGGAGGTATCCGAGAAAATCCAGTGGACGATCATGACGAAGAAGTTCTTTAGAAGGTTATTTGATCCCATGCATGTCCTTAGCGCTTGAAGACTCTGCATGATCAGTTAGGGGGAGATTGTTGAAAATTGAAGTTACCATTACTGCTTGTAATGAGTCTTGGCTAAGTGTTGTTGTATTTTGGCAAAGTGCTTGATATGTGTATGTGTGCAAAGAAAATTAAAGTGTTTGTTGATTGGTGTGTGAAGCGTGTATGTGCAAAGCAAAGAATGTTTGTGGTACTAGCCGAAGAGAAAATGCAATAGAATGTTTTGTATTTTGTAATTTTATTTAAAGGGTATATACAACAAGGTACATCGTGTGTCAATGCGAGTTGGTTCTGTATTAGGGGATATATCCCAACATATCTTCCTATTTATTATTATATTTCGAAAGAATGTTCGGGTTCCCTTATAAATACCCAACTTATGATCTGTTGTAAGAATGCATTTCCGAGTGACTTGTAAAAGTTTTTGGTCATATCAATATTAGTCACTTCTCTACATTCTCTTTGTTATTGCAATTTACTTTACGTCTTTACATTTATACTCTACATTTATGTTTAAAGTTCTATTATTTACTATTCCACAACTATTTACCATTTACAAATATTCATTTTGCTTTATCATGTTGACACTTTTAGCCTCTTAGAGCTTAAAACCTAACATTTAAGGGATTTAAAATAACCCTTTTTGGTCCCTTAACTTAAATGTAATCTATTTTATGTTATTTAATTATATATTTATTATTATTATTAATTATTTTTGAATTTATAAATTGTACTAAAATTCAAAAGCGGAAACGAGTGTTACAATAGTGATCCTTCAGGGGGATAATCCAAAAATCCGGTGTTGATCGGTTCTTGCATCAAAAAAGAGGTACAAATTTGTCTCAAATTTTTTTGTACTTTGGTAACAATTTTAATATATAATTCGATTGTCCAAAAGAAAAAGAATTATTCATCGTGAAGAGCTCATAGATGCATCGAAATAAGCAATAATTATTCTAAAAACCAAAAAATTCGATTTGAAAATGTTCGAGAATAAATTATTTGAGCAGTTTGCAAAAATATTTGTCTGACATTTAAATTGATTATAAGATATCATCCGTTAAACAATAATTATTGTAAATAGCTTACTTTTGAATATCATGCATTCCGTTCAATTTTTCCTCGACCGACGCACATGCACATATATGTATATGTATGCATTTTAAAATTTTTTTTATAGAAATATTATTTTTCTCCTTCCTTCATGATATCTCTCATTGTATCTACAGTCTTGTATCGATATAGAATAATATTCAAAAAAGAAAAAGAAGAACTCACTCGAGTCGTAAAATGCTATTAAAAAAATTGCACACGAAATTCTACCGGTGGTCACAAGCACTGCCATTTAGTAACCAATTAACTATGTATTTGTGATATTTTAAGTAGATCCAATTGTTGCACAAAATAGTTGTTTCGTAGTATCTGAATGATTCAGAGGTCTGAATAATTAAAAAACTCTGAATAAAAAGACAGTTTTAGGTTAAAAGACATATGTGTAAGTTTTTTGAAGAAAAAAAATGGTTTATATATATGTTTCAGTTTAATGGTTCAGATGCTCATTAAGACGTTGTGGTCAATTAAGAGGTAAAAGATTTAGAAACAAACGTTCTGAATGATTCAGAGTCCATTAACCATTCAGATTAAGAGACTGTCAAATACTCGTAACATATATAAGTGATATGGTCTAAGTGACTTTAAGTGATTCGATTAAACTAATTTGGTACCCTCAAAAGTTTTATGATGTGAATGTTTGTAAAGTTATTGGCCCGGAGACGAGTTTGTACAATTACGTGATAAGTATGGTTGATGAGTATGAAACGTAATCGAAATATGCCCATAAAAGGAAAAGTTTTGATTTAATGGTATGAAGCAAGGGTAGTAGTATTGAGTTGTAATGCACCTTAAGACCCCACAAAGAATCGTACCTGGAAAGTTTTATTTATTGTTGATAATTTAAAGATGAATTTGGATATTCAGATATTATTTGTTCAGGGCATTTGGCATTTAGTGTTTTATTTAGTTTTATACATAAAAATTAAGCAAATATATAATAACGAGTAATGATGGTTTATGTGTTGTTGTGAGTTTATTTATTATATATTTTCGATTAAATAAACTAATACAAAATATTTATATGTAGGATTGATTCTGTAATTTATATATTTGAGATACATATATTCAAAAAATTAAAAACAAAGGCAAAAAAAAGATTTTTTTTACAAAAAGATATAATAAAAAAATTTATAATAAAAACTAAAGTGAGAAAAGAGAAAAGTAAGGGAAATTTGTCATTTTAAAACATTTAAAATAGAATGCTTGATAGTAACAATTCCAGGACCAAGCGTGCAATTTGGTGCCAACTAATGTGTGCATCTATGGAACCTAAAGTACAAAACTATGCACAATTGCATAACGTAAATTAACTATAGGGACCAAAATTGTAATTAATGCAAAAAACTACAAGACTAAAAAAGTACTTAAGTCATTTCCTAAATTAAAAACTACATGGACTAAAACCATAGCTAATGTAAATTGAAAACTACATGCATCAAAACTATGGTCATCAACTCATCATAACTTCAAATCTATAAGGACTAAAACTATAAAAAAAATACAATTTAAAAATTACGATGACCAATATTGTAATTATTAAAATTAAAAACTATAGGGACCAAAACAATAAAGAAAATTATAAAATATAGGGACCAAAACTATAATCATCCTCAATTAAAAATTATTGGGATAAAAATGTAATTAATACACATTATGGGTTATAGAGACCAAAAATGTAATTAACATAAACAAAATACAATATGGGCCAAAACTGTAATTAATACTAATTATAAATAGAAGGACCATAATTTTAATTATGAAGATTTAAAATTGTATAAACCAAAGTTATAATTTTGCCATTTCCTCACAATTAAAATGATAGTATAATGAGCCGCATACTCTCATTTAGTTTAAAGTAAATAAAAGAAAGTTGAGATGTTATTGACAAATAAAATAAAGACAAAATTACAGTTTTGGTCCTTAATGTATATTTGATTTTTCAAGTTGGGACAAACTATACGAAAATCACGGTTTTGGTAACTAAAGTTTGCAAATGGTTTCAAATCGGTCACTGGGACATATAAAAAGACTGAAATACCATTCTTATTATCTTTTTCATTTTTCTTTTAATATATTAATTATTAAATCAATTTAAAAAAAAAAGAAAAATACATCCCACCCTACCCCCACCTCTCTCTCTCTCTCTCTCTCTCTCTCTCTCTCTCTCTCTCTCTCTCTCTCTCCACACACGCACACACAAGCAAATATACAAAATTGATTGAACATTTAGCGAACACCGCCTTTAAATGAGACTGTAAACAAACATTAAAATGATTTACCGACTACCACCCCCACCTGATAGTCGAGATATACTCAACTGAATGTTCAATCAATTTTGCTTTTGGTTCTGAATGTTCAATCAATTTTGCAATGTTCGCTAAATTCCAATGTTCGTAGCAATACCAGATACATCATAATGATCAGACATTTTACCGACTACGTGTTCTTTGAACCATTCCAAATCTCTCGCCAAATTTCCAGCCCTTTCGATCCCGGTGCTCCTGAACTCAGCATCTGAATCGCAAAATTACCCAAAAACATCAACAATTTTGTAATTACTATCAGTGTGTGCGGAAATATGTGTTACTATCCACCAAGAACTTCAAATACCCATCAATGGTGGGCTACCACTTACGCCATGATTTTCCTTGCCTTTCTTTTTCTCCGTCTTTAGCTTGAGATGAGAAATTTCAGAAATTGGACAGACAACACACTTAAGTTTATACCCATTAACAACATTAAAAGTTACTCCATTAAGCTAACATACAATCGAGTAACTGAAACGCAATACTATGCATAGAGAACCAAAACGGACAGATCAAGGAAATAGCCAAAAGCTCAGATGAACTTTGATGTCGGATAGTTTTATAAACATAAAATTACATCATCTAATGGAATAATAATTAACGATAATCATTAGTTCAACGTAATTTTTCTAAACAATCAACGAACACTAGGAACAGAAAGGGAGATCTGGTCACGTTTCAGTTCAATCACCTTGCGTCGCTTCTCAATCCTTGCCTTATGATCTGAATCTAGTTCGCTTGGAGATTATCAGCGCCGACGAGGAGGATTTGCGTGTTGTCTTTGAGGTGGTTGCGCAGCTTCTGGTGGTAGATCATATTCCTCATCGCCTTGGAAGCCATGGGAACGAACGAGAGCTTCTAGAACAGATGATCGTCTTAGATAGGGTTCTTGTAGGAACAAAGCCCAACCACAATCAAGCCCTTAAACTGATGGTATAATTTAGAACGAGAAAGCCACCGGCGATACTGTTAACGGGGAGGGGGGTGGGTGGGTTTATTTTTTTAAAATTGATTTAATAAATAATATATTAAAAGAAAAATGAAAAATAAAATAAAAAGGGTATTTCAGTCTTTTTAGATGCCCCAGGGACTTATTTGAAACCATTTACAAACTTTAGTGACCATATCTGTGAATTTCATATAGTTTGTCCCAACTTGAAATTTCCAGCATACATCAGGGACCAAAACTGTAATTTTGTCTAAAATAAAAAACTAACATAGAAAATGAATGACAAAAGCATATAAGTAAAGGCTTATCGATCGTTGAATAATGCTTGTTATGGTCTTAATATTTATCTTAAGATGTAAAAATACTAAATCGTAAAGATCTTATCCGAACCTGATCACATGTCTTTATTATTTATTCTATAATCAAGTCTTTAGTCTTCTAAACCCTGAGAAATTCATCAATTTTAATCCAAATCACATCCGAAGCTTAAAAGTTTGGTCATTCAACTTGAAATCGAGTCTCAAAAATTCATCTATTCACCTTCAAGTTGAGCATTGCAAATCGCATGAAGCGTCAATACTTCATCATTTCATATCAAATTAGTCAGAGCATCGTGACACGCAAGTTAGTCCCTTTGTGATATTGTACTTTTGGATGTACATCGTGACGCTATCTCTATAGATAGCAACGTTATCTCTAGGTTTTTCGCCTATAAAGACTGGCTTCCCGTCCGACTTTTGGAGCATCCTGGGGCATCATTGAGGGATCATATAGTTTGTTTCTTACTTGTTTTCAGTTCCAATTGATAGTTTGGTTAGATATGTGGCTTTTTATTAGTTTATATCAACTCGGTATCCAGTTATTCTGCATTCAGGAATTTCCTTGATTACTCAATGTTTGGTTTAGATTTAGGAACAATCATTTGATTCCTGTAGCTTTTCGATTCATAGTTTGATAGTGTTAGTTGGTTTGAATGATTGTCCCAGGTTTCGATGTTATAAAAGAAAGTTATTTTCGGTTTCACGTTGTTCTAGATCTGCAATCAGATGTGTGTTTTATTTTGATTTCAGTGGGTTTCGGTTCGTTTCCATGTGTTTGTAGTTTGTCGGCTATAGAGTAACACTATAGTTGGTTTATTTATCGACAAAAAGTGCCAACCACGAACTCCTTGGTTTGACCCTTAGTTACCCTTACTATTTGATAGTAAGGTTTTACATTTGACTTTGACTGCATCAACGATTGCGATGTGTCAAATTTTGACCCAGAAAGAAGGATCGCGCTTGGAGGTTTAAAACAACTTCCAAGCTTTCATATGGAGTAGTCGGAAAGCAACGGCCAGACGAAGGATCATCGGTCCGAGGTGTTACCCTCCTCCTTGGACAAACTCCCACTATCTCCGGCTCTCCCAGATGCTTCTTCATTGCTCTCACTGCTTCCAGAGTCCCTTCTTGACTCTTCTCCAGAAGACTTCGCATGATCATCTTCGGATGACCCTTCAAACACTATCTACTCATTTCCTTCGAATGGTTTGCTTCGGTCAGTACCTGAGAGAATGTCTTTATACATGACATTCTCGTTGAATATCACGTCCCGACTTTTGATAACCCTTCGACTCAGGCTATCCTAGCATCGGGATCCCATGTTATCCACACCATACCCAATAAAGAAGCACTTCTTCGACTTGGCCTCTTGCTTCTCTCTCCCTGCTGTCTTTCGTCTTGACATATGAGACACACTCGAAAACTCTTAAGTGTTTGAGGGAAACCTCATGACCTTTCCATTCCTCTTCAGGAATCTTAAAACCCCACGGGGACTGGGGTCCTTGGTTGATAAGTAGGCTATGATATTCATGACATCTTCCTAGAACATCTTGGGCATCCCAACATGCAGCCTCATGCTCTTCGCTCTCTGATTCAGAGTTATGTTCATCCGTTCTGCTATGCTATTCTGCCGATGGTTTCTGGTACCGTGTTCAATATCCGGATCCCGTGCTCAGCACAATAATCAATGAATTCTCTGATGTTGTATTCTCCTACATTGTCAGACTTAAGGCATTTAACCTTGAGACCTACATCGGTCTCAACAGCAGCTCTCCAACTTTTGAAGGTGGCAAACACTTTTGATTTATTATTCAGGAAGTAAACCCATACATTCCTGGTTAAGTCATCAATGAACGTAACATAGTAACGAGATCCTCCGATCGAAGATATAGAGGTTGGTCCGTAGACATCATAATATAGAAGCTTAAGTTTCATAGCCTTCAAAGCTTGGCCCACCTTAGAGAAGGATACATTCTGTTTACCAAGTACGCAGGGCTCACAGAATTCTTCGGGAACAACCTTAAATATCTGGAATCTTGCCATTCACAGCCAACATCTTTATCCCCTTTTCGCTCATGTGACCAAGCCTTTGGTGCCACAGTGTAGAGTTCTTATGATATTCTTCTGCGGTATTGATTTCGTCCGAGGAATCCTCCACCATGTATAGGGATCCTTGCTTCTGACCACCAGCAATAACCATGCTCCCTTTCGTTACTTTCCACTGATTGTTGCCAAACTTAACCTTGTGCCCTTCATCATCCAACTGCCCCACCGATATCAACTTCCTCTTCTGACCCGAAATGAACTTGACATTCTTCAAAGTCCATTTCGTTCACAAGGACGCCAGGAGTGTAACATCTCTAACTCCGATTACATCTAGGCTCTTGTTGTCCACATGTCTCACTTTGTCGTTGTAATGCCTGAAATTCTTCATCACGTCTCGGTTGTGGCATGTTCGAAATATTCCGCAAGATTCACTTCTTTCTTCGCTCCTGTGGCTCTAGAAGGATTCAGACACTGATTCCATAAATGCCCACTCTTTTTGTAGTTCCAGCAGACAACATCTTTTCTGCTATTGGACTGTCCCTTTCTCTGTGACTTTGATCTTCCTTTATAATGGCCACTGCCACCTCAGTTAGGTCTCTTTCCTCTCTCCTCGGTCACCAGAGCACTTTCGAAACACTCATCTGCATTCCTCCTTCATATATCTTCCCTGATGATTAAATCTCAGATGCCTTAGAACGTGAGTTTTGCGGATCCGAACGAACTACTGACCGTAGTGATCGTTCCAAACCAGCTATCTGGAAGTGAAGACAATAACAACAAGGTTTGGACTTCATCGCCAAAACCAATGTCCACCGATATCAGTCTCGTTATGATGGAATTGAACTCGTTGACATACTCTGCCACAGAACCTCATTTCTTCATCTTCGTGTTCACAAGCTGTCTAATCAAGAAAACCTTGTTTGCAGATGAAGGTTTCTCGTACATATTGGACAGCGCTCTGAGTAAGCCATGTGTGGTTTTCTCGTTGACGATGTTGTAAGCAATGTACTTCGACAATGATAACCTGACTACACCCAACGCCTGCCGGTCCAACAGTTTCCATTCCTCCAATTACATAGCTTCTGGTTTCCTTCAGGTCAATGGGAGATGGAGCTTTTTCTGGTAAAGATAGTCTTCTATATGCATTCTTTAGAATCTGAAATCATGGCGGTCAAACCTGTCGATCTTGATCTTCACTTCGTCAACCATAGCTCTGATACCAGTTTGTTGGGTAAGCAACAAGCGAGATCGAAAACTTCCAACCTTTTATATCAAGATTCAGCCAAACGAACACTTAACAGCTAGCACTTTACCAAAGAAATCGTTGCAGCAAAAAATACAAGAAGAATCAACACACAAAGATCAACACACAGAGATTAAGTGGTTCGCTCGATCACGAGATCAAGCTACGTCCACTATGGAACTAGAGAGAATTTTATTATAAGAATGCTATGCAAATTTACAAGTATAATTTTGCACTCAAGATAATCACACACACTTCACTCTTGGTTACAGGGAGATATATATAGTCGGGTACATAATCCGAGATTGATGATGGTAAATCTTCTAGCCTTTGACTTTTTGCACTAGGCCAACTGATGGGCAAGTCATGGAACATATTGTGGTAGACCAACTGCAAACACCAACAGTTCTCCAGAACGTGCTCTCGCAGACTAATCTTCTAACGACAGCTGTCTTTGGAACTTCTGCCAAGGGAACACTTTGCTTCTGAAGTAGCTTCTCCTTTTTTACTGACATCTCAAATCTACACATTTGATCCTGGAAAAGGATCTACTGCAAATCCTCGGACCGGAACGAACGCTGCTCCTCGGTCCCGATGATGCCTTCCTGCGAACGACCTTAAAATAGAGTAAGACAATGGTAATATCCCAGACTTGTGATACATACTTTGCAACTGATCAATCTTCATTTCTCATTGAATGATCATCCGAAGCAGAGCTTATATTCTCTAACGAAGAAACTGATCATGCCGATGCACGACCATCAACCACACTAGCATTCCTCGCCTCAGTTTGGTTGCTTCGGACAACTGATATTCTTCGGTCGTAGTGACTCCTTATTTCGGATTAGGCTCCACATACTCAACAATTTCTAGTAGGAAAACCCACACAAAATCTCTATTCTCTCCAAATCTCGGTTTGGTGGAATACGGCTCACAAGAATTTGTGTTTACGGTTTGCAAGGTGTGCGCATAATGTATATATAAGGGCTTGGTTGGCCAAGGGTTAAAACCAAAGGCCTCAAGACCTGATTTATTTCCTCTCTTTTGCTGCCGAGGTAAGCGAAAGAAGGAAAAACACCATGCAACTTTCCACAAATGGCACTTTGGCCCGTGGCCTTTGCTCCATTATTTTTGAAATTCACATGTGACACTTACTTCACAATTTAAGTTTCTTTGATTGTCAAATTCAACCCCTCCCCAACATAATTATATTTGTTGTTATTATTACTGTTACTATTATTATTATTATTATTATTATTATTATTATTATTATTATTATTATTATTATCTATTTTATAGTTACGATTTAATTTTTTTAATTGTTTTTCCTAACCCAAATTTAATTTTTTTCTAAAACACGCAACTAAATAATTGACGCTAAATAAATATTGCTAAATTAAAAATAGGATGTTACACTATATAAGAAGTATTGTCGATTGATGGGGCTTTTCTGTCAATTTTCAAAGGTTTTGGGGTTCTTTTCTAGGGTTCTAATGAGCAACCAAACATTTCTAATTCATTCCTATTCTCAATTTTAGCCTCATTCAAATCAAGATCAAACCAAAATTCCTGAAGATTTGAAGATCCTGTTATGTTCATCATCACCAACATACTTTTTACATCATCTCCAATCACGAGTAGCTAAATCATCCCGTGATCGTGAGCAGGATTAGGTTTTGAATTCTTTTCTCATAATGTATTTTGGTTTGAACAATTTATTTCATGAACACAATATTTGGATATTTTGATTTTAAATCATATGACTTGTTATCCATTACTAGTTCTTAAACTGCTTGTTTGATTGAGTGTAAGACAACTCTATTGTGATCTTCCCCACCGTGCCAAATCATCCACAATGGTGTGTAGGATGGAGGGTGCGGATTTGCATAGTTCGATCCCAGATTTAGTCATCAACAATACAGATATGTCTATGTAACCTGAATGAACGCAAACTTAGTAGAACCCAGTGCAATATGTGGTTAGGAATAAAAATTGAAACCGTGAGCGATCACCTCCTTTTCTTATTGAATTAAAACCTTTGCAAACATTGTTTCCTAATTTTTTTCTGTTTTAAGTTTCATTAAAACTAGTTGTTAACCATAAGATCCTCATGGATTCGACCCTTACTTCCCCTAGCTAATTAGTGCTTTTATGGTTTATTTTTTATTGGATCAACGATTGCGATCAAATAGAAACTAAATGTTGAAACATTCGTTGATCAGAATGACTGAGACGTTGATATCAAATAGATGGAATGAAAAAAGAACCACTTTAGGAGACGAGCTTGTGACAAGGTATAGATCTCCCGTGTTGTCACATCACAAAAGGGTTTGCTGAGTTTGGCAATCCTTCATAGACTATCCAGATTCATTAAATTCAATGTAACATTTATTTTCACTAGTAGCTATGAAAATAAAATTTATTTCTAATGATAGTCGCAGTGATAATGATAGTTTTTGAAGGAAAATGTATGATACGAAATTGAGAGAGGAAAATTGGTATGACCCATGGTACTTACAACAATTTTTTATAGAACCGGTACAGAAGAAAAATAATAATTATTACTAATGGGTTAGAGTATACCTGCACCCGAGTAGAGGTGAGCGATAGACCCCAACTAATACGGAAGATCAATAACGCTTAATATTGGGTTGTTTAGTGACATTGTATTAAATATTTCTAGAAGGAAGTGGCTTGATCTTGCGTTGGTTGACCCAAGTTATTGAACTAACTCAAATGCGGATCTAATAAGGGATTCAAGTGGTATAACTATTCGATCTGGCTATTTAACCCAAAATTTTGGGTAAGTGGCCCATTTTGGTGCTAGTGTCGACTGGAGGCCTAGTTGATGTTGGGTTGGACTGGTGGCTAGCAGTGTCTAGCATGTTGTTGAGAAGTAGTTGGAGAAGGAAGCACACTCGACATGAGTCCCTAATACATCAAGGCAGAGCCACGAAGGTGTGACCCGACAAAAGTAAAGTGTGACATCCGCCTAAAATGGATTCGGGTCAACCCAACCCAATTGGAAATTTAATAAACCCTACTCAAGATTACTTGACGCTAATAGGATCAAAACCCATACACTACGATATAAATTGACGTTAATAGCAATATATCATAGTATAACGTTATAACTATAATCAAATTAAATTATGATACCATATTAAAATTAAATCAAAGTATGATGCTCTAATTAAATTAAAAGAATCAAACTTGAATGCTATAATTAAACTTCAAATCAAAGTAGATTGTTATAATCAAATAATAACCTATTTTTTATAAAACTCTATTTTTTATAAACTCTACATTAAATTTTATAAAATTCTTATATTAATTAGTGTATTACATAGAGATGCTTGTGCTAGTGGGAAATTATGAAGACCACCAAAAGCCAAAAGTTATTCCCATGGTCTCCCACTCACACCTCCCATCATCTTTCTTTTCATTTTTCTCCCAACACATTATTCTCATCACCACTCAAACCCTCTCTATTCTTTCTCTCACTCTCAATCTCGAAATTCTTCCAAGAAATATCAATTTTCCAGCCAAGAACAATCCCTCATACTCAAATCTCCATCCCTCTTAAAGCATTCATCAAGGTATGTTGTTAAAAGTTTCAAATTCATTAATGAAACAAATTAAATCCACCAAAATATCTAAAACTCATTTTATATATAAACCTGATTTTTATCAGAATCCCAGCAATAAAATAAGAAGTTCTGGAAATTTTCAGAAAATAACTTAGTTTTATTGAATTACTATAAATATTGCAATAAAATAGGGCAATAATTCACATAAAATACTTTTTGCAGTCAATAAATTCTGGGAAAATTTTGGAACAACCCATATATTGAGTAAAGTGTATTTATAAAGTTTCATGCATTTATATTACAGTTTGATGCTTACTTTGTATTTTATTTTGTTATAGATAAATAAATTGCAAAATATAGTTATGTATGTTAAAAACTAGATTTTATATTTTTCGCACCTTATTAACATTTGAAAGACTTCATGACAAAAGTTACAGAGTTTTGTAAGAAAGTTTGCTTATTTTTCCTGATTTAATGATTATTTAATGGTTTAAATTGATAATAAATAGATACACATGTCCAAAAATTATAAAACCTTATCAGAATATCATATATAACATGTTAATCATAAATAAAAAGTCTAATGAATTTCTCTTAATATTTTCCTATTATTTATGATTTTATTGATTAGTTAATAATGAAAAACATAAGAAATACTTCCCATAGTCCAAAATATCCATAATATTTACAGTAGGCTCAATATAATGTTAGAAAACTATGGTTAATTTTCCAGAATTTTTGGGAATCATTTATTATTTTTCCCGAATTTTGTTGTGGTTTAATTATTAAAATACTAAATAAATACTAAAGCAGTTAAGAAAATATGAAACTTTTACAGTAATTACTATTTTATGAAATAATGATTTTCTGATAATTTCAGAATGTTTCATTACTGTTTAGTATTTAAAACCATTTTCCTAAATATCTAAGCATGTAAAAATGCATTTTTAATGATTATTTCATATAAATAATTGTTTATAATATATAAAATCTGTAAATACTTATAATTTGACTAGTTATTATTTTAATAAGAAATTATTAAAATCTTGCCTAAAGTGAAAATATAAATTAATTAAGCAAAGTAATTAATTCAATTTAAAATTCATTTAACATATAAATACATTAATATTCAAAACAAAATTTGGATAATTGTTAATTCATCTAATATAAGAATATGTGTCTAATTATTTTTATTAATACTATATTCCCATTTATCGATTCCAAAGCCAAAACTATTAATTATATTAGGTTCTACAACATTTTGACTCGAGCCGTCTATCGTACAAACACGCGCATTCCTTATTGGACTAAAGTGAGTAATCTACCCCATATTTTATAATTTTCAATACTTTTAGGGTGTATCATGTGGTTTTAATATGTTCCAACTTTATTTTATTATCTTTTTCACCATTGAGACATTGTTGGGACATTTATATTTGAATCATTATTTGTATAATTATTGTTTGTTTACGCTACATGTACTTGTAGTGCATTATCATTTTTAGTCTAATCTCCATGACTATGCCCGTATTCTTGAGGTACGTTATGGACAATAATAGCGCTATTGGGTTGACCACCCCGCCTTGGGACGCTAAGGTGATTGATTGCACGTAGTTGAGTGTGTATGATGATTAGATGCTCCATCCTGTATATATACATATATATGTATATATAGGGTGAGGACTTATTGTTGTTGTTATCATTTGTTAATCAATTTTTTATTTATAAACCGTTATCTCAATAACACTTGCTTGCCAACTTCAAAAGAAAACAAATTTCAAATTATTCAAACTCACAATTTTCTTTAATAAAACTAGATTACTCACCAACTCTCGTAGTTGACCTGTTTTTACCCATGATGCAGATTTGAAGAATGAAGTTGATGAAAAGTAGGGTGTACCTTAGAAACCCACAAGACTATTTAAATTTGATGTAATAAATGTTGTTATATTTGGATTTGTATTTGTATGTTGTGGATCTGGTTTGCATACTTAGTACTTAATTGAATCTAATCATATTATAACATAGTTGTCATGAGACTTTGAACAATATATCACGCCTTGATCGATTCCGCCAAGGATCGGGGTGTGACATAAAGGGAATAGATGAGTGTAGCAGGAACCTCCTAAAATCCTAACTCGTGTGAGCTACAATCGGAAATTGAGTGGAGGCGGAACTACCCACGACCACCACAAGAATTTCTACCGATACTGTTATGATGACCATCTGCTCGACTTGCGAGAATTTCCTTTGCAGTAATTCTGATAATTTCTTAAATCTTTGGTGCTAAAATAGTGGGAAAGGACGAATGATCTGCAAGAGAAACTTGAATATTTTGGCTTTCAACTTGTGTCGTTCCTTGTTCTTCAATGAGCGACATTGATCAAGAATGTTAGTAGAGGTGTACGGTGACAAATGAGCCTTACCATGTGTCGAATTTCAAGGATAGATCGTTAACAGTATAAGTAGCAATATTTTTCTCGAAGATAGTCACGTCAATATGCGAGTACAATATTTAATAATTTTCGAATTACCATTGACAATGTTGCGAAGTTCATCGCCTAACCTGGTTGCTTTCACATCCTTGTAGTCACGCAAAATAGTTTCAAGGTCTTTCATATTTGTCTTACGATAACATTCTTTTTTAGAATCATATGAAGTAGAGATGGTGACATCGTACTGTATATTCACATCTTGAAAATGGAATTCATATGATTGCACCAGGCGTTGTCGGAAGATGTGGGAGCTTTGTCATTCGATTCATGATGACGATCAGACATGGAAAACCAATTACAATAAGTTATAAAGAGTTCGCGTCAAGAATCATAGTTTAGACACTCTATATCAAAGTTGAAAGGTTTGAAGCTTTTACATTCGTGATTTAGTATGGCTTTTCGACATAGGCTTTCATGATACACTCGACGAAGGGGAAGAAACAAGAAAAAGGAGGCTGAAAATAGAGGTATGGTCGTATGGCGGCTAGGGTTAAAGAGGTGAGACAGAAGTTATAGGAATATCTCCAGTGATTCTATGTTTGTGAGAAAAGTTAGCAAAAGAGACAAAACTCACTTCTGGAAGGATATTTGGTTAGATAATGTTGCTTTAAAAGATGCTTTTCAAAACTTTATTCTATTGAGTCTCAAAAGAATTGCTTGGTCGGTGAAAGAATTGTCACTTCAGTAGGTGGAGGATATTGGAATTGGAAAAGGGATCAAAGAAGCAGGGTTGAATATGTGGAGCTATCGAACATTAACAGGCTTGTGGAACGGTGAAATTATCATCGGTTCCTGACAGGTAGATGTGGGCACTTGACAATAGTGGCAAGCTCTCGGTTAAGTATTTAAGAGAAGCTATCGAAAAGGCCATAACAAGGGATAATCAGTTAAAGTTCCATTGGATATCATGGGTTCATTTAAAAGTAAACCGCTTTGTTTGGATGTTTGTGCAAAACATGATTCTAGTTATCTGCTAATTTAGTCTCAAGAAGCATAAACTTAGCTTCCGACAGGTGTGGTTTATGTGCTCTCACTACTAAAGATACTAACCATTTTTTCTTTGAGTGTGATGTCTCTCAAGATATTTGGCTTAAAATATGCTCCTGGTCGAATGTGATTCATTCCCCTTTCTTCAAGTCTACAAGAGTTTCATTCAGCTTTATGCTACAGTGGTTTATGACCAAGTTCAAGAAATGTAAACTTGGAATTATCTATTCAATAATTTGGATGATTTGGAAGGCGAGTAACAACATCGTTTTCAAAAGTTCAAAGTTCTCGTCCTCAAAAATGGCGGATGATATTCAACTTATGTGTTTCAATCAACTAAAAATCATGCTAAGCTCAAAATTGCTAGTTGTTCTAAGTGCTGTAATTCCCCCTTTTATGCTTTGTTGTAAGTTTTCTAGCGCCTCACTAGCCTTTTAATAAAATTCCACCGTCCTGAAAAAAAAAAAAAAAAAAAAAGCTTATACCATGAAGACAAAATATTTTTCCATGAAACCAATTATTGTCATCAAACAAACATACATAAGGTATTACAGAAAAGGGCCGACATATGCACAGGGCCGGACGTACATGGGCTTTAATAAAGATACATGTACTGATGACAGTCTGATGTACATAACATATAATACACTAACATGTATCACCGATTCACCCCCAACATCTAATTATAACACCCTTGCAGTACCTTTAGATAGTTCAAAACGAAATCATTCTAAAACGATGTTCCATTATTTCCACCAATCATATAGTCAAGGTCATTAAATCCGTACAACATTAATTCTAAACTTGATTATCATATTGCTTCGTATTAAAATCCTTTGAGGGTCCCTTCGTGACACTAATTCTACGTTTTTCACTTTTTACCTTTGTATGTTTAAACTCGATGAAAGAAAGACCATTCTCCTTTTTTTATAGATATATTCTATTATTGAAACTTCACAATCATAATCATCATTTAATAACTCCTTAATTAGTTCATAATCCCTAGTATAACTACGAGCCAATGTTGCGTTGGCTTCCGATACCAGATTCACATCTACTTTTTTTTTTTTTTTTTTTTTTTTTTTTTTTTTTTTGGTTACAAAATATGAAAATATGTGTCTTTTAATCAATTAACTTTATAATTGAATGACGTCACAAAAGTGTGAAAGCGGAAGCATACATATTATTATCTAATATTTTAAATTTCCATCCTTAATTGCTATTGAGAGATGCAATCATATCACGTGCAATTCACGTACAAATGACGGTGGTGTGTACAACAAAGCGCGTGGAATTAAGAGTAAAATTAAAACAACAGAGTAACTTTAAAGTCTCCAAATCCAATTAAGGTCAAACAATCTGACGTGGCCCTAGAGTAAAACTATTTGTCAACTACATGTCCATACTCTATATATACCTTCCAAACACTCCATTTATAAATTGTATTCTCCTTCACTTTCACAATATCACTTCAACCCATTTCTACCAATATCTCCAACTCAAATCTTTTCACCTTTTTTTAGTCAAAATTAAGATATTTTCATGTTGTCCACAAAGGTTACCAATTGTAATGCTCATGGACAGGATTCTTCGTACTTTCTTGGATGGCAAGAGTACGAAAAGAATCCGTATCACGAAATCAGTAATCCAAATGGTATTATCCAAATGGGTCTTGCAGAAAACCAGTTATCATTCAATCTTTTAGAGTCGTGGATCGAAAACCACCCGGATTCGACTGGGTTCAAGAAAAATGATTTATCTGTCTTTAAAGATATTGCTCTTTTTCAAGATTATCATGGCCTTCCCTCTTTCAAGAATGTAAGCATTTTTGTTTTTAGATATTTATTCTTGTAAACAATAACACGACCCACCTACCTTATTTTGTAAATGAAATCTTGATTATGTGTGTACTTGTTTAAATATATAATTTATCATTTCATTTTTATTTTTATAGGCATTAGTCAAGTTCATGTCAGAGATAAGAGGAAACACAGTTACTTTTAATCCAAACAACCTTGTACTTACCGCCGGCGCAACTTCGGCCAGCGAAACTTTAATGTTTTGCATCGCGAACCCCGGCGACGCTTTCCTCATTCCGACGCCATACTATCCGGCGTAAGTTCACATTACTTTTTTCTCTTTGTTAGTTAAATCTCAAGTAACGTGACAGTAAAGTTATTCGATGCCACCATGATTCTGATCTGGGTTTCTACGTTATGTAGATTCGATAGAGATCTCAGGTGGCGAACCGGAGCTGAAATTGTCCCGATTCACTGTTCGAGCTCGAATAGTTTCCGGATTACCAGATCTGCTCTTGAAGATGCCTACCAGCAAGCACAAAAGAAAGACCTTAAAGTCAAGGGTATTCTGGTAACGAATCCTTCGAATCCATTAGGGACGTCATTGAGCATGCATGAACTCGACCTCATCTTCAACTTCATAGCCAAAAAGAACATTCATCTCATCAGCGATGAAGTCTACTCCGGCACAGTTTTCGGTTCACCGAGTTTCATTAGTGTCATGGAGGTTCTACAGAACAGAAACCTCGTCACCGCCGATGTTTCGAAGCGAGTTCACATCATCTACAGCCTCTCCAAAGATCTCGGTTTACCTGGTTTTCGTGTCGGAGCAATTTACTCCGGTAACGATGATGTCGTCTCCGCCGCAACAAAAATGTCGAGCTTTGGGTTGGTTTCGTCTCAAACACAGTATTTACTGTCGGAGATGTTATCAGACCGGAAATTCACAACTAACTATCTTTCTGAGAATTCCCGGAGGCTGAAACACCGTCAAGAAATGCTTGTAAGAGGACTTCTAAAGGTCGGAATTAGATGCCTGAAAAGCAACGCCGGTTTGTTTTGTTGGGTGGATATGAGACATCTTTTGACCTCACAGACTTTTCAGGGAGAAATGGAACTGTGGGAGAAGATTGTGTATGATGTCCGGTTGAACATCTCACCCGGTTCATCATGCAACTGTAGTGAACCGGGTTGGTTCCGGGTTTGTTTCGCTAATATGTCTGAGGAAACCCTAATCTTGGCCATGCAACGTGTCAAGTCATTTGTGGACACTGTGTTGAAGAAAAATAATCGAAATCGACATCAACAGTTGCTACATAATTCTGCAAGAAGAACCAAGTCGTTACCCAAATGGGTTTTTTCGCTGTCGTTGAACCAACTCGAAGTAGGGGAACAACGTTAGTAGATTATTACAGTACTTGTCAATTTTTGAATATTTTTTTACTTGGTGTATATTCTCGAGTTCATATTTTTATTTTAAGGGATTATAATTTATAATGCATAGAAAATATGCGGTCAACGCATATGGATTAGGAGTGGCATATGCTTCTTTAATTACTTTGTAAACTATTATTAAGTGATTTTGATGTAACCTTTATTGAATTGCTTAATGAAATTATTGTATCATTGTATGGGCTATTTAATTGATATCGCATGTGTTATGACTAAACACTTTGGTTACCATCACTAACTATGGTTACATTGCTTAGCTCTAAGACAAGTAGTCAAGTACTATAGAGGCGGTTTTATAATTTTCGTAATCTTTCTCGAATCAAAAGAAATCTTGTTTGGGAGTTGGAAACTTATAACTTGTGTTTTTAATTAATTGTTAATTATCCATACAAAAGGTGAGGTTTGCTTTCTATCTTTCCATAACCAAGTGGAAGTGGCCGGATTCGATTCATTTTCTCATGGGGGATTTCAGTATTCCTTTACTTGAACTCTTGAAGAGATTTGAAATATATTCTTTGCCAATCTTTTTTAAAATACAAAACAGAAGTGTGGTTTGTCTAGTGTAAACACTTTGTGCTAATAAATGTTCTTGACCAAATTGGAGATGCTTTCTCTTATTTTGACAAGCGAAAAGATCACTTTAAATGAACTACAATTAATGACTTCTTGCCGTATCTCCTTGAAAGTCTCATTTTGGGAAATTCTCATATCAAAATGGCCATTCGCATACACTTGTGCCTATTTCAAATAAGAACTACGACTAAGCGAAAGCAACCCATAGATAGTGACTTGCCAAAAACTTCAAGCTCGTGTTCCCTATCAGCCGATTTAGATACCGAGTCATTCATACCTTTTAAAGTAAGGCATAGAAACTCTCCGTTTGACTCAAGCGGCCTTTTACCAATTTGACCGATGCAGTGTATTTGGAATTATTGATGTCATTATATATAACTAATAGTCATGCTAGCAATGTTTTGGTTATTGGTGACAAAAACTGACACAATGTTTACTCATTCAACTTGTTTAGTATTTTGAATATGATACGTCATTACACATTTACAATATATAACACCTAAACCCGCTAACCCGACACAAAAATAAACGGGTTGACACGACACGACACGACACGTTTATTAAACAGGTTGGGTTAGGGTCAAGTTCTCTCAACTCGTTTAATATTTTGACTAGACATGAACCTGACACGACACAACATGTTTGTCAGGTCTAGTTTTGGTTAACTAGTGCTTGTATCACGTACGATGTAGTGGAAATTTTGTGTGTATATATATGTGATAGATAATTTACAATATGGTAGATTTAAATATAACACATTAAAAACCTCAAAAAAATATTAAAGGCCGAAAGAGGAAAATGATATGCACTATATTAATAAACTGGAAAATACATTCATATGTTAAGAAATACATCATAAATTGGAAAATACATGGGAAATTTACGAAATTAATGTCTTTTCTCTCAACTTTTTTAGCTGCTTTACCTGTTTTTTGTGAGACGAATGCCATCTTCAAAGAGTAGTTTTACAATTCATAATAGGCTCATAGTGAAATTCATAGCCTTTTTTCTGTTAACGATAAAAAGATGGTTTGTTTGTTAAAGGCAAAATGACACTGTAGCCCTATAAACTATTAACTTCTGCTTTAAAAGGTACTAAATGTTTTTTTGTGCTTTCTAGATGAATAAAGTCTAATTTCCCGATTTTAAAAAGTCCTTATGGAGAAAATAAAAGGGTAACCCGATTACCGCTTTACTTTTCATTAAAAAAATGCCACATATGCCAAATGATATCTATGTTCATCTCCACTGATAGCTCTCTAGAGCACAACATCCACGTCTTCTTGTAAAAAACAATTCATACAAACAAGAACACAATAGGGGCTGAGCAAAATCTGAAATGGCTGGCGAAAGGTATTTTCAGAATCATGTAGAAAACATGTAAGATAAACATTCGATAAATCAATTAAACAACTGTGTAATTCCATATGGGATCGATGTACGCTGTTTGAAGTATGTTTTAATCATATTCTATTTTAACTAATCTTTTCAAGACCATAATTTTGCATAAATTATAAACTTAACTTGATTTGATGATTTACAAGCCTGGTTCAGAGAATTGTCGACTAGGGTTTTGGATCCGCTTCAGCCAGCTGATATAGTCGGACGAAGACTGCACCACCCTTCTCTTCCTTCTACCACCAATATAAACCACATCGCTGGATTAGGGCATTCACTTGATGGTGGATGTCGCCCAACATGAACATATAAACAAGATGAACTCACAAAATATGTCGACAGTTTTCCCAATTGGTGGATCTGTTGACTGCATTGTTGGATGTTATTCAAATAATAAACTCTCTCAAAACACTCATTACTAAAACACTCCAGGAATAGGATGGGCCACTGGCTGGTGACATAACCGCCTTGTGCGCCAAGGGCTGCCATTGAAGAATCAGTAGTTAATTGCAAAAATCCAAAATGGAAGCTGAAGTTTCTCTACACAATTCGTAGGCATGAAGTGTTGTAGTTTCTCAACGACGGTGGTGATCACGACGACCATGATTTGTTCCCTTGTTATCTAGACGATTCACAGGCATGAAGTGTTGACCATAGAAACAAGTGGGGAGAAAGATGGGATCTAAATGTTTCGAGGTGTGACGTGCTCTTATATATGTGGATGCATCTAATTGGTTTAACTATTTAAAATAATTTCTTCTTATTTTTATATTTTTTAAATCTACTCTTAAGATTACGGGCGTTTTTGGCACGGAGCTTTTGGGAGCGTTTGAGAGCTTCTAGCTTCTAGCGTTTAGGAAATAGCTCTAATAAAAACCTAAAGCTTCGTTCGGCAACACGAGCTTGAAGCTTTTATTTTAAACTAAGCGCTACTATTTTAAAAGCTACTTGAAGTAGCGTTTAACAAAAAGCTCTGCCAGTTATACCATTAATTACTAGAATACCCTTAAAACTATAACCAATAATTACGCAGATGTCCTTTTATGTAATTTTACATATTTTAAGAGCTTCAAGCTACTTTTGCCGAACAGTCATATACAAACTAAAAGTCACAGCTTCCCGCTACCAGCTACCAGCTACCCACTACCCGCTTCCCGCTACCATCTACAAGCTTCCAGCTAATTTTGACAAACACGTCATACGTCTGTTTAATAACCGGTGCCTTTAAGTTAAAAGGACCAAAATAATAGGTCACTACATAGTTCATATCTTTGGAAAGCGAAAAAAAACTTTAGGTACTTTTTAAACCAAAATAAGAAATGTGGTAGGGCTACAATATCATTTTGTCTTTGTTAAATGAGTCAATAACATTTCACTCATTATTGTATTTTTCAAATTCTTTTATTATAGTAATTATCTACTTATGTTGAATAAAAGAGTTAAATAATAATACATTTTGAATGAGTTTTATTGATAGATAAAAAAATTAATTTATATGATTTAAAAAAAACTTTTTGTATAGGAAAGAGAGATTATACTAAATCAGAAATAGACGAAATAAAATATTAATTTAATTAATATTAATCGATAAATTTGGAATGCATTCATATGACATGAAACATTTATAATAAACAAGAAGGATGTAATAAAATATTAATCTAATTATTGTTCATCGAGTTGGTTTTTAACAAGGTTCTAAATGGTGTGAGGCATGATTTGGCGGCAATGTCAAGCCTCATGTTTTACGAGACTTGGCGAGTCATAACGTTTTCAATGCGTGATACATGGCGTCAGTTATATATATATATATATATATATATATATATATATATATATATGTATGTATGTATGTATGTATGTATGTATGTATGTATGTATGTATGTATGTATGTATGTATGTATGTATGTATGTATATATATATATATATATATATATATATATATATATATATATATATATATATATATATATATATATATATATATATATATATATATATATATAGATGTAGGTTCCTATGTGAATGATATATATTGTGTGAATGTAGGGCCAGTTGTGGTCCAATCAATTCTTAAGGGCAAATAAGGTATTTTGCAATTTTCAATTAATAATGATTTAAACTAAATCCCTATATTTGTGGAATATAACATAAATTTAAAATAAACTTCCAAAATTAATTCATTAATTACGTGATATTCAGAAATTTTCTTTCTCCCTCGTCAACAACGAAGCAGTCTCGCATCAAAATCGCTTCTCCGATACAACCTTCTCCACCGATGATATCAGCCAAATCGAAGTTATTTTCGATTTCAAAGTAGCGAGATATGCATATTGTCCTTTATTGCATCATCAAGCTTGCCTTCTCCATCAAAAACATTAAGTCGCCTGGAGGTCTTTGAAAATTTCGTCATCTGCAATCGTCATCTACAAGCTCGTCTTCTCCACCAATCACTCAAAGATTAAACCCATCAGGATTTCCCCCCATCGTTTCACGCTATCATCAGGTTTCCTCTACCTCTCCATTGTCAAAACCCAAGAAGCAGGTCTTACCCTAGTTTTTTTTTCATTCTATTCCCTCTCAATAGCCCATCTTCCAAAATTGCCCTTTGTCCCCCTCTCAAATCGGAAGTCGTACACACGACAAATTCAGCCTCGTATCTCCTCAAAAAATCCTCGATGTTAATCACGATTGCAAAAAAAAGCAACAAATCTCGTTTTCCCACAAAATCGCAGAGAATTACCAACCAAATAAGCTATATAGAAATTGTGTAGGGCTTAATCGATGATATACACAGTCATCGCATTTGAGTCATGCATCCAGCCTTCAAGAAATTTATCGCATACGGCCAGGGCTGCAAGAATTCGATAAAGGTTAGCTTTAAATTGGTAACTGATAAATTCGATCACACTTCCCAATCTCGATCTCAATCCAAATTGTACAAAATGCTCCTGTTATTGTTGCTTTAAATTGGTAACTGATAATTTCGAATGATATTGCTAATGAGTTCGAATCTCAATTATATATAGAGTTAGGATCAAATACAAATCATAATTATTATGTGAATGTGAGACCAATTTGTGGCCATCAGAATAAAAGAATGAAAGGCTGTAAATTGATGGTACACATTTTTATCATGGGGTGACATATACTATATAATTAGACTTAATTAATTATATGGGCAAATTTGACATTTTAATAAGAGAGAGAAATTAAATATTACCTACATATTATGTAACTAAGTCAAAATAATTAATATAAATCAAATCAATTCTCAGATTTTATCTAATATATTCAAACCAAATCAGATTTTTTGAGAATTCGAATTTTTGTCAACACGTTCAAAACATTTTTTCCAGTTCATTCTCCTATATTTTTTGGTTCTTAAAGAATACAGTTACATTTTTCATTCTTAAAGAATACAGTTACATTCAAGAGATTTTTATAGAATTAACATTCTTAAAGAATATGAATGCATATTTTCAATAAAAGCAATTGCATCAAAATAATAATATTTCTTATTACAAATTACAAATGCAATAACAAACATTCATAAAAATAAAATCCAAATTACATCAATTGTATTCTAAATTACAAGTATGGTTGTATTCCTTTCTGTGTCATCTTTGCAAGTGAAGAATTCTTGAAGAATGTAAGCATTCTTGAAGAATTCAAGCATCTGGATCGTCTTTAAAACTAAAGAATTCTTGAAGAATATAAACATTCTTGAAGAATTCGAGCTTGTGTTCATCAACAATCGATTACAAGTCCAATCCTCTAATTTCTGAATCGCGTTTAGAACTAAAGAATTCTTGAATACACTTCTGCTATTCTTCTGCCAATCTATTTCTGGTCTGTGTTCTGTCAAAAACAAAGAACTAGAAATATTACAATTCTCAAAGAATATATTAAAAAGTACCTTAATTCTTAAAGAATAATCCTTTTTCATTCTTAAAGAATATCCTTAAAATACTTTCGTTACATTCTTTCATTCATAAAGAATATAGTCTCTAATTGACAAGAGTATGAAAAGAACAAATTTAACGTGAGTATTAAAGCTACTTCAGAGCCATCCTGGAGACAACGTTATCCTCCTATAAGAATACCTAATTTATACAAATTTTAACATCGTATTAACTTTTAAGTTATAATTTTATTGGTGGTGTGATTATAGACTCGCATTCAAGGACATCTATCGATGTCATAAGCCTGTAAGTCTATACACTTCAAATATGGAAAACACTATAATTGAGATTCGAACTCATTAGCAATACCATTCGAAATTATCAGTTACCAATTTAAAGCAACAATAACAGGAGCATTTTGTACAATTTGGATTGAGATCGAGATTGGGAAGTGTGATCGAATTTATCAGTTACCAATTTAAAGCTAACCTTTATCGAATTCTTGCAGCCCTGGCCGTATGCGATAAATTTCTTGAAGGTTGGATGTATGTCTCAAATGCGATGACTGTGTATATCATCAATTAAGCCCTATACAATTTCTACATAGCTTATTTGGTTGGTAATTCTCTGCGATTTTGTGGGAAAACGAGATTTGTTGCTTTTTTTCTGCAATTGTGATTAACATCGAGGATTTTTTTAGGAGATATGAGGCTGGATTTCTCGTGTGTACGACTTCCAATTTGAGAGGGGGACAGAGGGCAATTTTGGAAGATGGGCTATTGAGAGGGAATAGAATGAAAAAAAACTAGGGTAAGACCTGCTTCTTGGGTTTCGACAATGGAAAGGTAGAGGAAACCTGATGATAGCGTGAAACGATGGGGGGAAATCCTGATGGGTTTAATCTTTGAGTGATTGGTGGAGAAGACGAGCTTGTAGATGACGATTGCAAATGACGAAATTTTCAAAGATCTCCAAGCGACTTAATGTTTTTGACGGAGAAGGCAAGATTGATGATGCAATAAAGGACAATCTGCGTATCTCGCTACTTTGAAATCGAAAATAACTTCGATTTGGCTGATATCATCGGTGGAGAAGGTTGTATCGGAGAAGCGATTTTGATGCGAGACTGCTTCGTTGTTGACGAGAGAGAAAGAAAATTTCTAAATATCACGTAATTAATGAATTAATTTTGGAAGTTTATTTTAAATTTATGTTATATTCCATAAATATAGGGATTTAGTTTAAATCATTATTAATTGAAAATTGCAAAATACCTTATTTGCCCTTAAGAATTGATTGGACCACAATTGGCCCTACATTCACACAATATATATCATTCACATATGAACCTACATCTATATATATATATATATATATATATATATATATATATATATATATATATATATATATATATATATATATATATATATATATATATATATATATATATATATATATATATATATATATATATATATATATAGCTAACAAAAAATCAAAAGTTTAATTTCCAATCAAAAAAATACAAAACAAAGAAGAAAAACATGCCTCAGACAGAAAAACTTGCGCCAAAACGCGCCATGGAACGCCATGAGGGTTTTCGAGACAGCGGAGCCGCGCCTCATGCCATGGCACGCCATTCAGAACACTGGGTTTTAATAGTATTAACATGCTAGTATTTGGGATCATTAATATTATATATATTCTTTGATTTGATAATCGAAAAACAAAGTCCACAACAGCCAAACTTTGTTATATAGATGTTTATTAGTCTCATTTTTATATACCTCTATTTAAAATGCCTATTTTTATTAGCATGCCCAAAACGATTATAAAACTTTAGGGGAATTTTGACATGACTTCAACATAACATCAACATATTTGTAATATAAGACATATAATTTTCAATAAATGAAATCTCAACCATGACCAAAATGTATACATTTAAGTATATCCAGCACTCTCAACAATAGAATATTAAAGCCAATGCAGCTTCGACCACTCAACGCTAAATAATAACCATTTGCAATAGGGATGCTAATTTGACACTCAACCAATAATCCTAATTTCAACTTCTTATCACTTAAGCATAATCTTCTAATAATCCATTCACTTGTTACCAGTACATGTACATGTACTATATGGCATTAGGAACACACATGTAAACCCAAAAGCTTAGTGAGTGAACCATATAGTAATAAACACAACAACAAGCAACAGACCTTTGGCCTAGTGTAAGACCCTAATCCCAAAAGGTTCAAGTTCAACGCGAAAAAGGAAGCAAAATATGATATCTTAGGAAATTCTAACATTAGAGTCGCTAATGTTCGCAGGGCCTGGAAGTGGGTTTGCACGATCATTATTAGCGACGCTAACCTTAGGATTAGCAGCACTAATGTATTATTTTGGGCCAAAACCCTATATTTTCATGCTTGGGCCACATATAAGGGTTGGGAACCATAGGGGAGCCGCCATTTGAGTCCTTTCAGCCCCCAAGTCATCCATTTCTTTCTCTAGATCATCTTGATTGGGTTTTTGGCATTTTTGGTGTGTTTGGATGAAATTTTTAAGCCTCGTTGATGCTAGAAGGAAGGTGGTGTTGCTACAAGTTGTTTTTTTAGTGAAGCTTCAAATCTTTTCAGGACCATTATGAGTCAAGTTCTCACCTTTATGCATTTTTATGGTTTTTCTTATGATTTAAGTATGTTTTTATGAATTGATTTAGTGTAATGGTCCCTTTTGGTGTTTGTCCATGTTTGTAAAGGATAAAGTCAGGAACTTTATGCCTTAAAGCCATGATTTAGAACCTTTGGGATGGGTTAGAGAGTAAGCCAAACTCTCTTTGGTGATTTGTGATTAGTTTGGACCATTTTAGACTTAGATCTTGTTCTTGATCTAGTATGGTGATGTTTGGAAGGATAAAGTTAGGATCTTTATGGATTCTAGACTGTTTGGAAGATCCCTGAATGGATTAAGAACTTAATGGACTTTTGGAGCTGTTCATAGTTAGCGACACTAACTTGGGGAGTTAGCGGCGCTGACTATGTCTGTTGACTTTTGTTGACTTTGACCTTTGACCAGTTTGACTTTTGGTCAAACTTGAGAGCTTTGGACACCGGTCTTATAGAATTATCATGTTTGGGATTTAGGAAGTTCTGAGTAGAGTTTATCTTGTTAGGGCATTCATGTTGTCGGATCCGTGGACGCGCATGATAAGTGAGTGCTGTTTGGCTTTGCGGATCAGGTGAGTCTTCTCACTATACTATGGGTGATATTGCATGCGTAGGTAGCTTTATTACATTGTGTAATAATATGATGTATGTGCCTTACGTGTTTACCGACAAGATCGGGGCGAGCTGGTGAGTCAAAGAATGAGTTGATTAGACAAGATCGGGGCAAGCTCGTGAGTCTAGACAAGATCGGGGCAAGCCCGTGAGTCAAAGAATGAGTTGATTCAGTGATGGACGGAACAGGGTGAGCTCGTGAGTCCTTAGCCGAGGCGGATCGGGGCGAGCCCGAGAGCCAGGTCGATCGGGGCGAGCTCGATGACCTTTTGTGATTGTGTTTATGTGATGGATCGTGTGGTATTCTGGGAAACTCGCTAAGCTTTGTGCTTACTCTTTCACCCTTACTGTTTTTCAAGTATTTGCTAGCTTGATAATAAAGTCTTCAGCTGGCTAATGTTGTAAATGTTTCGATAAATAATATTTCCAATATTTGAATAACAAAGTTTTTATTTGGATGGTTTCTAATTGATAACCCGTTTTATGTATTTGAACCGTTTTTAAAATAAAAACTTTATTACTGGAATTAGGACGTTACACCTAGTAGTATGGTGTGTTGCCTTCTCTCCAAAAGGTTAAGGCATTAATATCTCTAGTCATAAATTAAAAAACCATGTCTTTGTCTTCACTTTCTACATATCAGAAATGATTATAAATGATTACTGAAGCAGTTTCATTATCATATTTTGTTATTTGAAGTTTTTTTTGGTGGGTTGTTTATAGATGACGATGAAGAAGATGCATCCATGGAATTTTGAAAGGAAAGTATTGGAAGAATATATATTTATACAGGTTTGTTTGATGTAGAAAACAGAAGGGATTTGTCTATATTTATGATAGGAAAAGAACACCAATATAGTAATTATATCTAATAATTCTTTCTTAGTATAATCAGTTATTTAATAGAAAATTTGATATATTGATACGGGATTGTTTGATGTAGAAAGCAGAAGAGATTTGTCTATATTCATGATAGGAAAAAACGCCAATATAGTAATTATATCTAATAATTCTTTCTTAGTATAATCAATTATTTAATAGCAAAATTGATATTTTCCATGTCAATCTCAAGTATGAACCTCCCACGATTGCACATTCACATCAACTAGGCATTCAATCCTCTTCCTAAATGCAAAAAGCGAAAGAGACGATAAACTTATAAAGAAGTTTTGTGAGGTCATTTCAAATGGAGAAGAATTGAAGAATTTCCAAGACGATTAGGTAGGAAATCACTAGAAATTGTTTCATTAGATTATATATATAATAATTTTATGTTTTTCAGAAGGAATAATGATTATCGTAATCATTCATCTATAATTGTTCAACGTTTGATATCATATATAAAATCTCTATTATCATAAATAAACTCCATTTGAACTTATTTATTCACTTGTTAAGTTTCATTTTAATTGTTAATATGACATGTGTATAATCAACCAAGTTTCATATTTAACTTGAAGGATCGACAAAGAATAAATTTCTAGTTAAAAGACACATGTATCTTTTAGTTGATTTTTATAAAATGGGCAAAACAAATCAACATAAATTCTATATATATATATATATATATATATATATATATATATATATATATATATATATATATATATATATATATATATATATATATATATATATATATATATATATATATATATATATATATATATATATATATAGTGGAAGGTTAAAATGAGAACAATTTTTAAATTGAGAACATGAGAACAAATCTAGACCACGTAATTTTAAAAAAGGCGCCCATAGGTTTTTTCAAAATATTTACGTCCTGCTTCAAAATTTTAAAGAACAAATCCCTAACTTTACGTACTGCTTCAAAATCCCACCTGGAAATCGAGTCCGTCTTCTCCGGTGAAATCGATGCTGGCGATTCAACCTCCAGCCATGCCGACGTCGGTGCCCCACCTCCAGCATTCTATATATATATATATATATATATATATATATATATATATATATATATATATATATATATATATATATATATATATATATATATATATATATATATATATATATATATATATATATATATATATATATATATATATATATATATAGTGGAAGGTTAAAATGAGAACAATTTTTAAATTGAGAACATGAGAACAAATCTAGACCACGTAATTTTAAAAAAGGCGCCCATAGGTTTTTTCAAAATATTTACGTCCTGCTTCAAAATTTTAAAGAACAAATCCCTAACTTTACGTACTGCTTCAAAATCCCACCTGGAAATCGAGTCCGTCTTCTCCGGTGAAATCGATGCTGGCGATTCAACCTCCAGCCATGCCGACGTCGGTGCCCCACTCCAGCCACGCCATCAGAGTTTTCCGCCCATCGTCGTTCCTGCAATCGCCATATCAGGATATGCGCAGGTTTGTCTAATCGATATATGTTTTCGTTCGTTTTTGTAATCGATGGTTTATGCAATCGGTATCTGATGTTTACTGCAATCGGTGTAATTCTGATTTATGTTTGATGCTTCTAAAATCGTAATTTCAGAGTTACGATTCTAAGATATGTGTTATGTTGGCCGTAAAATAATTTATATATTATTTATGTTGTTTTAGGCTATTTCTGCTCCTGTTTTATCTGCTGTCGGTGAACGCTATTACAAAGTTACTGCAGAGGCATTAAGAGTATGTAGGGAACTTGTTCGTGTTGTGCGCCCAAACATTGAGGTTTTTCCTTTTATCCCTTTTCTATTCCATTTATTCCAACTTTCTCGATGTTTATATTTAATTATTTCTACTTTTTAATTTCTTTAGGTTTCTAATTTTGATTTCAAACCATATGTACATCCAATATACAACGCCATCATGTCATGGTTAACAAACCAAGATCAAGACCAAAAAGTCAAGGAATGTGCTATTTCTTGTATGGGACTCGTTATTTCTTTGTATGGGACTTGTTGTTTCTTATTGTGTCATATTCTGTTTTATATAGATAATTTTGGGACCACTCGATTATCCACATGCTAAGAAAAAGGGAGACACACGTCATGCACCTAAGGTGTTCGACAAAATGACTGAAAGAAACTTTCGTCCAAATCCCGCCTACCAGTGGCCCTTGCACTCACTCCAACCTCAAAATACGCCACCAAACTCAAAAAACCAGTCTCACACCCCTATTCCCTGTCATGTCGAAGTCCAAGGACCTGTAGGCTTATTCACGTACCATTAAGCGCTTAATCATATATGATTCTGAAATATTGTTCACATGTGATATGTTTTTTTGTTCAATCACATGTGATTAAACCTTGTTATTAAGCGCTTAATCATATATGATTCTGAAATCTTGTTCACATGTGATATGTTTTTTTGTTCAATCACATATGATTAAACATGTTATTAAGCGCTTAATCATATATGATTATGAAATTTTGTTCACATGTGATATGTTTTTTTGTTCAATCACATGTGATTAAACCTTGTTATTAAACGCTTAATTATATATGATTCTGAAATCTTGTTCACATATGATATGTTTTTTCTTCAATCACATGTGATTAAACATTGTTATTCACATATTCAAATGTGATTAAAACATGTTATTTATATGCAAATATGCACATAATGATTTTTTTATGTTTAAATAAATTTTCTTATTTTATGTATTTAATCACATGTGATTAAACATTGTTGATCACATATGGAGACACACTTTATGCACCTAAGGTGTTCGACAAAATGGCTGCAAGAAACTTTCGTCCAAATCCCGCCGTATCAGTGGTCCTTGCACTCACTCCGACCTCAAAATACGCCAACAAACTCAAAAAACCAGTCTCACACCCCTATTCTCTGTCATGTCGAAGTCCAAGGAGCCGCAGGTACAATTAAGCATTTAATCATATATGATTCTGAAATCTTGTTCACATGTGATATGTTTTTTGTTCAATCACATGTGATTAAACCTTGTTATTAAGCTCATAATCATACATGATTATGAAATCTTGTTCACATGTGATATGTTTTGTTGTTCAATCACATGTGATTAAACCTTGTTATGAAACGCTTAATCATATATAATTCTGAAATCTTGTTCACATGTGATATGTTTTTCTTCAATCACATGTGATTAAACCTTGTTATTCACATATTCACATGTGATTAAAAACATGTTATTTATATGCAAATATGTACATAATGATTTTTTATGTTTAAATAAATTTTCTTATTATATGTATTTAATCACATATGATTAAACATTCTTGATCATATATGATTAAGCTATTCGCATATGATACAACCCTATTATTCACATGTGATTATAACCTTGTTATTCACATATAATTAAGTTATTCACATTTTATTCATATGTAAATATGTACATAACAAATTTTTTACTTTTAAATAAATTTTTCTATCATATGTATTTAATCACATGTGATTAAACATTGTTATTCATATATGATTGAACTATTCACATGTGATTAAACCTTATTATTCATATATGATTAAAAGTCTATCATTCACTTGTGAATATGCACAACTGAATGGTGGGGTGGATCAGGAGTGAGTGATAAAAAATTTTAAAAAAAATGGTGCGCGGATGGTAGGCTAGGGGTGGTGGTGGTAGGTGTAAGGTATGGTGGGGTGCTGGTTGGTCGGGTAGGGTGGGTTAGGGTGGGGTGGATCGGGAGTGAGTGGTAAAAAATAAAAAAAAAATGGTGGGCGAGGTGATGTTATCGTAGGGATGGGGTAGTAGGGGTAGGGTACGAGGGTGTGGTGGGTAGGTTGGGTGGGTGCTGGTTGGTGGGGTGGAGCGAGATTGGGTGGTAAAAAATTAAAAAAAATGGTAGGTGGGGTAGGGTAGGGTGACATGGGGTGGGTAGGGTGGGTGGGGTGGAGCGGGAGTGGGTGGTAAAAATATTAAAATTTTAATTTTTTTTGGTAGACGGGGTAGGGTACGATGGGGTAGGGTGGGTAGGTTGGGTGGGTGTTGGTGGGAGGGGTGGAGCGGGAGTGTGAAAAAAAATTAAAAAAAACTTTGGTGGGCGGGGGGTGGGGTAGGGTAGTGTGGAGTGAGTGGGTAGGGTGGGTGCTGGAGGGTGGGGTGGAGCGGGAGTGGGTGGTAAAAAAATTATTTTTTTTGTGGACGGGGTAGGTGGGTAGGGTGGGGTGGGATGGGTAGGGTAGGGTGGGTGCTGGTGGGTGGGGTGGAGCGGGTGTGGATAGCAAAAAAAATTAATTGGCGGGGTAGGGTATGGTAGGGTGGGATGGGGTGGGTAGGGTGCTGGTGGGTGGCGTGGAGCGGAATTGAGTGGTAAAAAAAATTAAAAGTGTTTTTTGGTGGGCGGGGAGGGTCTGGTAGGTAAGGGGTGGGTAGGTTAGGTGGGTGCTGGTGGATGGTGTGGAGCAGGAGTGGGTAGTAAAAAACTAAAATTTTTAATTTTGGTGGGCGGGGGAGGGGGTAGGGTATGGTAGGGTAGGCCGTTAAGGTAGGGAGGGTGTTGGTGGATGTGGTGGATCGGGAGTGGGTGGTAAAAAAATTAAAAAATTTTTTGGTGGACGGGGGTGGGGTTGTATGGTAGGGTGGGTGTTGGTGGGTGGGGTAGAGAGGGAGTGGGTGGAAAAAAATTAATTTTTTTGGTGGAGGGGGGTGGGGTGGGTGGGGTAAGGTGGGGTGGGTGCTGGTGGGTGAGGTTGAGCGGTAATGGGTGGGGTAAGATGGGTTGGCGGTGGATAGAGGAGGTGGTGGAGGCGTAGAAGTTTGGTGGTGGTTGTGGTGGAAGGACGCGGATGGGAGTCTATTATAAAAATATGTGGCTTATATTTGTTCTCACGTTCTCAATTTCGATAATTACTAAAATTGTTCTCATTTGAACCTTCATATATATATATATATATATATATATATATATATATATATATATATATATATATATATATATATATATATATATATATATATATATATATATATATATATATATATATATATATATATATATATATATATATATATATATATATATATATATATATATATCAAATTAGAGCTAAAATTGGTGTACATTTCAAAAATAGCAATACATAGAACACTATAACATGACCAATTTCTGACTCTTAACACTTATAGGAAACGACTTGATAACATATTAATATGCAAAAACTTTTATTCGTGAGCCTAAAATATGCAACCAGGGTGCCCATTTTACATTATTAAAATTGTCTCATTCATGATTTGGAAAGTAAGTTTACTTAAATTACACTTCTGTGATGGCTGATATTAGGTAAGACCTATAGACTCTTAGAAAATTACATAGTTTCTGAATTATAATAATTATGAATCTTATATAGACAACACATCTGTAACAATTATGATAACTATGTCTTCTTTATTGTCTACAAAAATCACATTGAAAATCATCACCTTACTATTTGTATTCGTTTATTCTACATTTGACATTATGATGTAACCATAAGACAAGTCAAAATTAGTACACCGAACAACTGACAACTTACACAAACATCTATATTTCATAAGCTTTCTTACACTTGTAACACACACCAAGGCTATCCATAACACCAAGAACTATATTTAGGACAATGTGTTAATTGCAGTAAGTAATATTAGTAAAATACTAATACAAAAGGTTAATATGTAACGGGACATAAACATGACTCTTTAGTTTGCCAACATCAAGACATAATAATCAACATAGTATTCAAGATGTAGATTCTGACATGTAGTACATCAACATGATCAACATGAAACATCCAATTTAAAGACGAAACTCAAAGGCCTTCACAGTTCACACCAATAATTGCTTATCAAGAAAGCACACATGTGGATAGACATACTTTTGCTAAGGGTATTCGAAGTGGGTAGTGGTGTTCTTGGTTGTTGACGTATCCAATCAAGTTTCCTCACATTTCAAGGTGGTAATTGCCACGTCGCAGTTGTTGATGCGCTCAAAAATACTAAATTTATACCTTACGGCTCACTAGCTAACGGCAAATAAGGGTCGAACCGTGGAGTCAGTGGTTGGCACTTTGTGTCGATAAACTGATCTATAGAGTCACTATATAGACGGCGGATCAATATCATGTGGGAACAACCAAACATAAACAAAAACCAGAACAAAATTCAGATCTGATTGCAGATCGAGAAACTAATCACTAACCGAATGATTACTTTTATAAACTAAAATCAAACCAACAATCGTTCAAACTCAAACCAAACAAATAATCAAACTTAGATAATCCGACTTATCCATATTACCAAAGAACTAAACTAGAATATTGCGTAAACGACGGAAATTTCAATTGTGGAATACCTCAATACCGAGTTGATAAAACAAAAGAAAAACCAAAGATCTAACCAAACCAACGAGTGTAACTGATAAAAATCATGAAATCAGCCTTCTAGATCCCTCCTTGACGTCCCGGGATGCCTCTAAAGTCGTACGGGGGTTCGGTATTTATAGTGGTGGATTTTTGGGGTCCCGCGATGCGGCCAACCACTTCCCGCGACGCGGCCTTATCCAGATCCCGTTTTCTCAGACTTTGAAATTCAAAAACGAAGATTTTATTATTTCGGAACATTAGCGTCGCTAACATTAAAGTTAGCGGCGCTAATCCTTGCTTCTGGAAACTTCCACGCGCGAATGAAACTTAAAAGCGAAGAATTCCACTCTGGCCAACATTAGTGACGCTAACCAGGAGGGTTAGCGGCGCTAACTTCTCCTGGTTCGCCTCCTTTGTTCGTTTTGCTTCGTAACTTCTCCCAATTTGCAATAAAACCCCTGTATTTACACTAAAAACATTTCCAAGCCCTTTGGCACAATAGTAAGTGATATTAGTCAATTAGTAAGGATAAATGAACTAAAACCCAGCTAAATAACGACTATAATACTTGATATTACTATGCGTTATCAGTAATTCTCAAAATATCGACACCAATGGTATACCATTTTAACAAAATTTTATTGTCTTATAAAATAGTATCTAAAAGTGTTGTAAGTTGAAGCCATTAATAAAACTAACATGGGATAATTGGGAAGTCCCATAATCGCTTCACCTTATAACACATTTGGAGAATGTCTTGTCAAACAATATAAGTATATTCAAATGTGGTACCATTGGTATTACCTTTTAGAGTAACAACATCTTGAGACATACAAAACTTGAATAGATGCCTCAAAAACCATACATTCATCTATTTACTAGTTGTACAAATTGCAAGAAGGTATGAGTTAGATCCAACTATTGCTCGTGATTTAGATGAAGTTAATGTGGGATAATTATACACCTATCACACATTAATGATCATGATATCATTTTTCTTTTCCATTACACATAAGGAGCTGTTAAAAATGGTAAGCAAGTTGGTAAGGGAAATGAAGCATTTTTTTATTCAAGTTATACCAGCCAGCCCGAAGTGAAACACATTCTTGATTACCCAATAACACAGTTGATCAAATTATCATAGAGCAAAAGGCACTCTATAATGCGGGTGATTTACATAGGAATTATTCAGATTTCAAGAAACCATTTGTAAATAGACCATATGTTCGTCTACTTACCAACTGCCCAAATTACAAGAAGGTGTGAGCAAGAGGCAATGGTTACTCGTGATTTGGACAAAGGTAATATGGGTTGATCTCCCAAACATGTCATAGAAAGATGGGAGATAATGGAAAAATTGGAAAGTTGTCCCAGGTTTTGCTCCACCCCTATTTCCTAGAAACAAAAACATTTATTATATATGAAAGCCTACCATAATAAGTTGTGTGAATGAGAATCATAATTTAAAACCAAACCTTGATGTTGTGGTTCAACTTAGTATTAAGATACATGATGAGTTGAAACTCCGCATACATGATAAATGAGGGATCATCATTACATTACCATTAGCCATGCGAAACATCCATTTTGAACATAATACGCAAATTCCTTCACACTAATGAGAAACCATCTGGAAAATGAAAAAAAAATGTTAAAGTAATTCTATTTAAAACTTAAAAAAGCTTTGTTGAAGGTAAAAATAACATTAACAAGTTGAATATTCTTCTATTTAATATCTTACAAAAAGACAAACAAAACAACTCTTCGTATTACGTTCTACAATCTCTATATTGTCCATCGATGTTATCTTTAATGGTTCATATGTAGCACTGATGCATTACCCAATTAAGTTAGAAGCATTTAATCCACCACCACCTATTGCATAAAATTTTTAACCTAGTTGAAAGCACATATTTGATTAAAAATAACAAAACTAAATTACAAAATACGAGGTAAATGCAACCATAATCTCGATTATTTAAAGTAGCACAAAAAACAAGGAAACATAATTTTTTAGAAAGTTAAATGTCTGTTGTTTCTTAGCCTACACAAGCATCAAGCAAAACTAACTTTGCAATAGTGGTTTCCAGAGGACAAGTTGTTTTGTCTATCTAAAACTTTCTTCTTGTCGTCGTTTTTAATCAATAACACAACTATTACAACATAGTATAAATGGAATATTTATTAGCTTCCAATAACAATGATTTTTACAAGACTTGAGTACATTGAATCAACCAAGACAATTTTATTTTTGAACGACAATATATTATAAAAGCAAGCGGGAGACTTGCGTAAAAGGAAATACAAAAAAGTCTCACCAAGACAATTGAACCTAATAGCCAAGACAAAATGGAGCTAGGGGCATTTTTGACCATCTGACTGAAAAGCCCACAATACATACAAAACCACAAAAAAGTTTTCCACCTAGAGAAACTATCTAACTACAATGAAACCGTAGATACAGCAGCTTCCATTTTTGACATCAAACCTCACCAAACTTCTAACACCCAGTTTCTTATCTCTGGATTTCATCATAATCACTCAAGGATAAACAAAGTGATCATGGTATAATCAAGATTTAAGCAACTTAAGTACAAGTAGAAATCAAAAGAACAGGTACTTTAAACAACATGTCCCAAACACTAGTTTACAAAAGACCGTAACAAAACTATACAAAAGAGTGTTTTCTGATTTTTCAAACAGTCAAAAGTCAAGTCCCATATCCATGCAATCATCCCTCAGCTATCTTCTTACCCCTGTCACCTATAACACAAACTATATAACTATTTTTTATTAGCTAATTAAGCTCAGTGAGAAAATTATCAAAGTTTAGAAATCAATCTAACAGTTATCAAAATTTCCACAATTCAAATCACTGATCTCTATTTCAATGACTATCTCAGTCATTTGGTGTACTCAATCAAGCTCAGCAATCACATTAACAAGAAATTCTCAATCTTGTTTAATTCATGTTAATTGGTTATCTCAACCAATTAAGATGTGCAATAAGTCAATTTAGTTATAATCAAACTATTTATATTGAATTATAAATACTCACCTGATGTCTGATCAGTCCGTGGTCCACCCGTGCCTCGTGTATCTCCTTCCCTCCTATGCGTATCTGCTCAAAACGACATCACATATCATACTTCAACATTCTCGTATCAATTTAACCATTTCTAACTCTTTAAACCAAGAATTAATAGCTAACAAGATCACCATCTATGAACATCATACATTATAAGGTTCAAAACCTCCAATTTAGCGGTTTTTTACCAAATCAACCGTTAAAACTCCACAACAATCACATCAAAGACTCCGTATAGCTTATAATAACAACCTACTAACAACACATGAGCTAATTTAAAGCATATTTTTGAGTTCAAGAATCTAGGGTTTAAGAATCTAGGGTTTAAAACCCTAAAACCACAAATCACTAACCTCAAAGCTAACATTTAGACTCTTATAGACTTGCTACACTACTAATTAAACTCTAACTTCATCAATTTCGCAGGTGGTCATCGAGACCACAAAGAAATTACTCCAACACAAGGTATTTCACAGTTGAAACAAAGCCAAACTCAAGGAGGATTACCTTTTTAAGCTCCAAGTACAATCCCTAGCTTCAATTCGCAAATAGAAGGGTTAAATCTCGACTTAGATGGGTAGAAATCGAGTTCTAGGGTTTGAGAGGAGTTTTGGGTCGGAATAGTCTTTTACCAAATGAAAGGAAATGTTGTAATTTAAAGTATCATGCACCCGTAACCCGCCCCGGGCTGTCAAACCCGCCCCGGGTTTTGCTCGGACCCGACCCGGGTTATGAAACCTGCCCCGGGTTTTATTACGCAACATTTCATTTGATTTTTGGTGCAGCACGACCCGGCCTGGCTGACCCGGCCCGGGTTCCTTTCGAACACGACCCGGGCTCAATAACACGACCCGGGTTGGCTTGTTTTCACTTTCCTTTCAATTTAACTCGACTCGTGTTACACAATTCGACCCGGTTTGACCTAAATAGTTTTTAAACATCTAAACTCATATTTTAACTTATCTAAACTCGTTTATATTAAAGTTTCTATCGCAATTAAAATTTACGGTATTACAAAACTTGAACTTCCCAGGGGCAATTTCGTCCAACCCCTAAAAAGAGCTAAAGAGCCTCTAGAAAGAAAAAGCGCAGTAGCAACCACAGCTTACAAACATGAGACCAAGAGTAAAAATCGCAGCAACCCCGGACCAAGCTCAGCACGAGTCAACAGCAGCAGCCCCAATCGAAGACATCAAACCAAAAAAGGAGCTAAAGAAACCACCATAATGAAAAACGCAGTAGCAACAATGAGAACCGGAATAAAAAACCACATCAACCCCGAACCAAGCATACCACCTCCCAGGGGCAATTTCGTCCAAACCCCAAAAAGAGCCCAAGAACCACCAGAATGAAGAAAACCATAAAGAGCCAACAACCTAAACATCACCTACATGGGCAGGTCATTTTTATTTAAAAAAAGATAGTATAAATTTTTTAATAATATGCAATACACAAGATGAGATCCTTGTTGGGATGTCCAAGTAGACAGGTCGATAAGGAAGCTGCAAGACTTTCACAGTATTTCAATAATGACATAAAGTGTCATCAAATTTAAGTATAACATGCAATATTTAATAAGCTAGCAGAGAGAAAGTAAGAAACAAAAGCTACAAGTTCTAGCACCCAATATGACCAAAGAAAATGTACATGAAACAATAAGATGATGGAAGAAATAAAAAAGGTCAGGCTTACTGCATTCCAATAAAAATGCTACAAGTTACGGTTGAAATACAATAGCCTCTAAATGGGTTTATAGAGGCAAGTACAGGTGTAAACAACGGCAACATACTCAGTGTGCAGAAACAAGCCAAAGAAGCTCATATCTAAAAGGCAATATAAATCCCTAAATCTTATTCTACAAAAACAAATAGATGCAGAAACATGAAAGGTTTTCTGCAACTATGAACTAAAATAACCTAAGTTCACATGCAACCTATGAGGATCTAAGTTTTATTCTAATTAAACATATAGCAAATCCTAAAGGTCCAGAAAAATAAACTAAAAGAAAGGAATCAGAAAAACCAACCTTTTAGCGAATCTTGGAAGCGAAGCAACAAAATTATCTTGCCTCAAATGCATAAACACCCAGGGAGCAGGTAGGTCACGAAATCTTCAAAGAGAGAGGGGATATATGGCGCAGAATGAGGGTGGCCAGGAACCCCTATTTATATGTTCCAAATGGTTACCAAATAAACCTTAAGAGATAAGCCTTTTTGAATTCAAATTAAGATAAACCTTTATCTTAATTATTCAAACTATAATTATCTCTTATATATATATATATATATATATATATATATATATATATATATATATATATATATATATATATATATATATATATATAAATCGAAATCTATATATTACTATATATATATATATATATATATATATATATATATATATATATATATATATATATATATATCGCTGGTCACTACACTCACTCAAACTGTCACTTACTCAACTATTGAATAATTACAGTTTTAGTCCCTGCACCTTTAATTAATTAATTTAATCACCAAATTAATTCCAGTTAATTCCAGATTAATTTCTAATTAATTAATATAGTTTCTAATTAATATATTATCACTTTTATATATTAATAAACCATATATTTAATTTCTATTGATTTATTAATCAGATAATAAATCAATCTTTCTCTCTATCGGATTTTCTACCAAACCTCCTGCTATGAGGGCAACCCAAATGGACTATGCTACTATTAATTAGATAAATACTAATTATTAGTCATGGCTTAGACACCTAATCCAACAGTCTCCCACTTGGATAAGTCTATGAGTATAATTACCAATTTAGCCTCTAATTAATTAGCAACTGTAGCTTCCTAGAAACCGCTGCCGAACTCTGACCTAGTCAGTTCTGTCCATAGATAAGTGATCAGATGATCCTCCGTCCAACAAGATATTTTCAGACTCAGGACATGGATTAAGATTAATCCTGGTCTGATTCTCTGTTTCCCGATTTCTGATTTACATATGACTTTAAGACTACCAATTGAGCATATCAATTTAGTCCTGGTTGGTCAACCCTTTCAGTCAACTTCAAAATCATCGAGAGGCCTACAGATATCTGTTTCCCGATAGGGTCAAGGGACGAATAAGCTTTGACTCATATACTTATGTCTTTTACTAGTCAAATTATTCACAACAACGCGTTTTATAACATCGCATTACCGATGTGGTTTCGCATTGTCAATGAACAATCGCTTGGTAAAACATAACTTATATGTCTCTACTTAAAGATCAAAAGATATTATCGTCTCAACATTGCTCGTGATGTAATCCATGAAGCAATCTGTTGAGCGTGGGTTTATCAAATACTTAAATCCCTATTTCTAAGTACTCATGAATATCGCAGCAATCATATTGCTATGTCTAACTCCTTAAACAATCTACAAAACAATTCATGACAGCCTTCATTCATACTTACTCCCTAAAAGTATGAGTGACTGTGGACATTTGAATAATATGAAATTACTCAGGAAGTAAACATGCAAAATGAAACACAATAATAAACAATCGATAAAAGGCAGTATCAAATACTCATCAACAAAACTATATTATTAAATCACCAAAGTCAATTACATTTATATTGTAATAAGTTTCAAATCCTATCTAATTACAAAAACTAATATCATCTCTTAATCATATGCGCCGTGCATGCTGATTATGCTTAATCCTACTCAGAGCCTTTGTCAAGGGGTCTGCAGGATTATCTTCTGATGATACCCTCTTCATAAGGAGGTGACCTTCTTCTACTCTATGTCTTATGTAGTGGTACTTTCTGTCGATGTGTCTGGACTTTCCATGATCTCTCGGTTCCTTCATCCAAGCAACCGCTCCTTCATTATCGCAGAATAGTTTCATGGGCTCCTGAATACTCGGGACTACTCCAAGGTCACCAATAAAGTTCTTCAGCCAAGCCACTTCCTTTGCTGCTTCACTCGCTACTATGTACTCTGATTCACAAGTAGAATCAGCCACCGTCTCTTGCTTGGAACTTTTCCAAGTAACTGCTCCCCCATTCAAAATAAAAACCCAGCATGACTAAGACCGACCATTGTCTCTATCTGTCTGAAAGCTGGCATCTGTATACCCGTCAACTCTCAAGGTATCACTGCCACCAAGGACTAAAACAAAGTTTTTAGTCCTTCGCAGATACTTGAGTATGTTCTTGACAGCTGTCCAATGTGCCCTTCCAGGGTTTCCCTGGTAACGACTGACCATGCTCAAGGCAAAGGCCACGTTAGGTCGAGTACATGTCATAGCGTACATGATCGACCCCACAGCCGAAGCATAAGGTACCCGACTCATGTCAGCTATCTCCTCATCTGTACTCGGACTCTGAGTCTTAATCAATTTGGCATTACTTTGGATAGGTAGCTCTCCCTTCTTGGAATTTTCCATACTAAACCTCTTTAGTACCTTTTCCAAGTATGTACTCTGACTGAGTCCAATCTGTCTCTTCTTCCTATCTCTCAATATTCTTATCCCGAGAATATAGGCAGCTTCTTGACACGCCTACAAAAATCAAAAATCAAAATTTACCAAATGAAATTTTCAAAAACAAGAAACAAGCTCCTACTACTCACCTAACCTAAGCTCACAGCTCCCCGGCAACGGCGCCAAAATTTGACACGCCTAGGTCGTCGTGCGGTCAAAAATAAGAGAAAACCTAACACACACTAGTATAGCGGTAGTCAGGGTCGATCTACAGGAGCTTCGTGGTTAGACTAGATGAGAGATTACCAACTAGTAGTGTCACAGCTACAGTCGGAGGATCTAGTTTCTACCTTCCTACTCACTAGCAAACAAAAGAAATGATCAAACACACTCAAGCCAAGCTAAGCTAAGCTCAAATGACCTAGTCACTTTCTGAAATCAGAAGTACATCTCTGAATCAGAAGCAATCAAAGGCATCCAAACTAGCAAAACCAAGCAAAGCATAAACTAGCCACTAATTAAAGTTCTACTGAACAGTTACTAGCCAAGGTTTAATGCTTACAAACTAACCTAATTAGCTACTGATTTCAGCAAAGGAAAACAGTCCCAACAAGGTCAAAACAATATCCAAACATAAATCAAACATCCAAAACCAAACACAAGCATAAAAACACCGAAAAGCTAAGATTAAATGTAACCAAATGCTTTGCATTAACCAAATCCGAATCCAACATAAAAACAGTAACCAAATGATCTAAAAACAGAAGCCAAAGCTTAATATCAATGGTTGTCACACCCAAAGATACAAAACCAAGCTTAAATCCAACTATTTAATTACAAATAAAATCTAAAACTAACCAATACCAAATGAGAGTCTTCTGGAATGAAATCTTGGAGACAAAGAGCTTCAAGGTCGATTTTACACCCGGTCTTTGCTAGGGTTTTCGGCTGGAAATGCCTCTATTTATAGTTGCAATTTTCCCGCAGCCGCGCCGCGCAGAAGTGAAATCCGCGGCGCGCGTACTAATCCTTTCCCGTTTCTTCGGCATTTGAATGTGTTCCACCGCCTTAAGCCCGCGTCGCGCTTAGTTAATTCCCGCGGCGCGCGTACGAGTTTCCTTGATTTTTCATTCTTTCCAAACTTCTTCCTTTTGCACGCTTTTAATCCTTGTTTCCATTCTTTTTCTCCAAACAAGTCCTGGCACGAAAAGTGAGAATACCCAGACATATTTGATATAATTTTATCAATAACAGGGCTCAACAACGCCTAAAATACTTGATATCACTAGGCGTTGTCACCTCTCCTAGATCTTTCATGGCGAAACACTTCCCAAGCCAAGACTTGACATCTTGCAAGGTTGGAATGTCGTTTCCCATGAGCAGTATGTCATCAACATACAGCACCAGGAAGGTGATTATACTCCCACTAGCCTTGACATATACGCAGGACTCATCCTCGCTTCTAGAGAAACCAAACTCTTTGACTTTCTCATGGAAATAAAGATTCCAGCTGCGAGAAGCTTGTTTCAATCCATATATTGATTTCTCAAGCTTACACACCATATTAGGATACTTTGCATCGACAAAACCCTCTGGCTGATTCATGTAAACATACTCAGTCAACTTCCCATTAAGGAAAGCGGTTTTGATGTCCATCTGCCAAATTTCATAATCATGAAATGTAGCTATGGCTAACATAATCCTAATAGATTTTATCTTGGCCACTGGTGAAAAGGTCTCATCATAGTCAATCCCTGGGGTTTGAGTAAAGCCCTTTGCAACCAGTATTTCCTTGAAAGTGTGTATATTTTTATCCATGTCGATCTTCTTCTTGAAGATCCACTTGCACCCGACTGTCTTTCGACCCGGTACATTGTCAACCAAGTTCCAAACTTGATTGTCATACATGGACTTGATCTCGCTGTCCATTGCCTCTTTCCATTTTGCAGACTCAGGGCCTGCCACCGCTTCCCGGTAGTTAGCTGGCTCATCCAGATTTTTCAGTGTCCTATCACTGACAAACGTGTCCCCATCAGTAATTATATGGATTCCATAAAACTCGGGTGGCATGCTAACTCTACTAGAACGCCTAAGAGGTAAGGATATATCAGTCGGACCAACAGGAACTTCTTTCTCTTGTTGGTTGCTAGTTTCTCCTAAGGTTGCATTATCTGGTGTCTCTTGAATTTCTTCAAGATCAATGGTATTCCCACTGTCCTCTTTGAATATGAGTTCTCTCTCTCGAAAGACTCATCATCTAGCTACAAAGACCACGTCCTCGCTTGGTCTGTAGAACAAGTATCCAAAAGACTGTTTGGGGTATCCAATGAAGATACACCTCTCGCTTCTCTCTGCGAGTTTGTCGTGAGTCTCTCGTCTAATGAAAGCCTCACAACCCCAGACTTTGATATGTGCTAACGAGTGAACTTTCCCCGTCCACATCTCATGAGGTGTTTTAGCAACCTTCTTAGTTGGGACAAGATTGAGGATGTGGGCGGCAGTCACTAAGGCATACCCCCAGAAGTGGATGGGAAGTGAAGCTCGACTCATCATGGAACGAACCATGTCCAACAGGGTTCGGTTACGCCTCTCAGCAACACCGTTCAACTGTGGTGTCCGAGGAGGTAATAACTGTGAAACTATTCCACATTCCTTCAGATAGTCTAGGAACTCGATACTAAGATACTCTCCGCCTCTGTCGGACCTGAGCATCTTAATCTTCCTGCCCAATTGATTCTCAACTTCATTTTTGAATTCTTTGAACTTTTCAAAGGTGTCTGACTTGTGCTTGATTAAGTAGATATACCCGTATCTACTATAATCGTCAGTGATGGTCACGTAGAACCGCATGCCATCTTTTGTGGTTGATCTGAAGGGACCACACACATCTGTGTGTATGATGTCCAACAGACCTTCACCTCTTTCAAAGGACCCTTTGAATGGTGACTTAGTCATCTTGCCCAAAAGACAAGATTCGCGTACATCATCCGATTTGAGGTCGAATGATTCCAACACTCCATCCTTTTGGAGTTGGGCGATGCGTTTCTTGTTAATGTGCCCAAGACGACAGTACCACAAGCACGCCTTTTCTACACCACTAGAAGAATCAATATAATTTACACTATGTCCTAAATTGTCAACACATTTTGTCGTTTCATACACACCATCACAAGGTAAAGCAGTAAAAATAGAAGCACCATTTTGAAAAACAGAAATAGAACCATTTATATTATCAAAAGAAAACTGGAAACCTTGTCTAAACAATGCATGAAAGGAAATAATGTTTCTTGCCATTTCTGGCGAATAGCAACAATTTAAAAGTTCTAAACAAACACCACTACTAAGCACTAAACTATAGATTCCGATCTTGGTGACAGGCGACGATCTCCTGTTTCCCATGATCAGGTTCAATCTACCGTGCTCCACCTCCCTGCTTTCCTTTAGGCCCTGCAAATCAGAACAAATGTGAAAAGCACATCCTGTATCAAGGACCCAAGAACTGGAAGATGGTGAGTTTTTAGAGATAGTGAATATACCTGCTGAAGACGGTTTCACTTTGCCATCTTTCAAATCTTGCAAGTATCACGGGCAGCTTCTCTTCCAATGGCCATTTTCCTTGCAGTAGAAGCAGTCAGCTTCCTTGGGGTTGGCATTGTGAGGAACGCCAGAAGCCTTGGGTCTCGAGCCACTGCTGGATGACCCAGCATGGACCTTTTCCCTCCAATTCTGATTGGGAGGGCCCTTTCGCTTCTTCCCCTTTCCACCACCAATTGCCAAGACGGGTTGGCTTTGTGAGGGTACACTTTTACCCTTCATCCCGTCTTCAGCAGTACGGAGCATGCAATGCAACTTGGCCAGAGTGGCTTGAGAGTTGTTCAAATGATACGCCAGTGTGAACTGGTCATATGAACTAGGTAGAGAATTCAGCACTATGTCTACAGCTAAATCCTCGTGGACCGGCATCTCAAGCTTTCTAAGCCTCTCTACGTATCCTTGCATCCTCTGCATGTGGTTGCAGATGGACTCTCCACTTCTTGGCTTCCCGTTGGTGAAGGCTTTGACCACCTCGCGCACTTTTCTACGAGCTCTTTGTGCATCTCGTAGGGCCAGTAGTCTTTGTAAATTCTCTGTAATTATGGGTTCATAGTAGCTATCATGATGCAAGCCACTTTGGTTGCATCATCAGAATGTTTTATGTATTGGGCGATTTCTTCGGGAGTAGCAGTATCGGGATCAATTTCAACAAGCTCGTTTTCCAGAACATACTCTTTATGTTCAAACCTTAGAGCCATCTTGATGTTACGGATCCAGTCATTGTAGTTGGTACCGTCCAACGTAACTTTGGAGCACAATGACAAGATAGAGGTAATATTGTAGTTGGAGTAGGGGGCGGATTGATCAGCAGAAGACTACTATAAAAGAAGATAGTTTTAATTAGATATATATAATAATCCTTATAATAACCCATTAATAATTATAAGGCTAGGATCCTACAATAATAATTTACAATCTCGAAGAGGGATGCCGTAATCAATATTGTAAATTTTATAAGGTAGGCGAATGACGATTCAGCCAATTCCACCGCGGAAAGATAATCTTATTAAAATGGAATTCCTAGTTTCTTTTGAGATTTATTGAACTGTTCAATAGCATGTTTAATCTCGGATGTGCCCCACTGTTTGTGACTGGGATACCGAGGATCACAAATCGGGTGTGAATAACCATGCAAATTAGCTTGGTACTTTCGGGATCAGTTACCATCTCTAATTGATGTGCCGATAAACCACACACGCTCCATCAATAATGATAACACCCGAGAAACCCATTGCAACTCTTTATGAACCCCAATTGGTGTGCCGGTAAACCACACACGCTCCACCAATGTTTTATAAAGTGCAATGTGCAATTTCATGGATTAGCACCAATTCACATTTTTCCTAAAGTAACTAGATTGGGGTTTTATTAAATTGTTCTAGTACTTTGAATAATATCATTATATTTTTAATGAGATTAGGCGGTCCTATCAAACCCGTGCGGCTAACGACCCTCCATTGATCAGGCGAGCGGTGGGTGAGAGTGTTCACCCATTAGACCGCCATTTTATAGGTAGTCTCCTTATACCCACTTTATAGACCAGCTTCGTGAATGAGGTCTACTATTGATTTGACTAACTATTAAATCTTATACATATAATATTAACTTTTAATTATAATATATATAAGATGAATTTTAAACCTTTTAAAATGTTTTTGGTTTATCTTTTAATTTATTGGAATTTAAACTATTAAATTTAAAATTAAATTAAACCTTTAAAAATCGATTTAATTATCTTTTAATTAACCAATTAATTAAATTAATTAAATGAGATATTTTAAACCTTTTAAAATATTTTAGGATTTATCTTTTAATTTTTTGCCAATTTAAAACAATTAAATTAAATTAAATTAAATCCTTGAATTATCTTTTAATTACCAATTAATTAAATTAATTCAAATGTAGATAGGTTTTACCAAATTAATCAAATTAATTTAAACCTATCTTAAACCCCCTAATTTTCGATTTCAAATAATGGGTTTAAGGTTATCCATTTAATCAATCAAATTAAAGTTACCAAAAATAGAATACCATCTAAAACCCTAATCTTGAAATTCGTCAACTAGGAGGGGAGGGGCTAGGGTTTTCAAAAACCCTAACCCTAATTTCGATTTGGCCATATTAGGGTTTAAAGGCGTTAAACCCTAATTTTAAGGATAACAGTTATAGCAATTTAACAAGAAAACAACCAAAAAAGCTCTGATACCACTGAAAGGTTTTCTGCAACTATGAACTAAAATAACCTAAGTTCACATGCAACCTATGAGGATCTAAGTTTTCTTCTAATTAAACATATAAAAAATCCTAAAGGCCCAGAAAAATAAACTAAAAGAAAGGAATCAGAAAAACCAACCTTTTAGTGAATCTTGGAAGCGAAGCAACAAAATTATCTTACATCAAATGCAGTCACACCCAGGGAGCAGGTAGGTCACGAAATCTTCAGAGAGAGAGGGGATATATTGCGTAGAATGAGGGTGACCAGGAACCCCTATTTATAGGTTCCAAATGGTTACCAGATAAACCTTAAGAGATAAGCCTTTTTGAATTCAAATTAAGATAAAGCTTTATCTTAATTATTCAAACTATAATAATCTCTTATATATATATATATATATATATATATATATATATATATATATATATATATATATATATATATATATATATATATATATATATATATATATATATCGCTGGTCACTACACTCACTCAAACTGTCACTTACTCAACTATTGAATAATTACAGTTTTAGTCCCTGCACCTTTAATTAATTAATTTAATCACCAAATTAATTCCAATTAATTCCAGATTAATTTATAATTAATTAATATAGTTTCTAATTAATATATTATCACTTTAATATATTAATAAACCATATATTTAATTTCTATTGATTTATTAATCAGATATAAATCAATCTTTCTCTCTACCGGATTTTCTACCAAACCTCCTGCTATGAGGGCAACCCAAATGGATTATGCTACTATTAATTATATAAATACTAATTATTAGTCATGGCTTAGACACCTAATCCAACAAAACACTATATTTGTTAACCTCGTCTAAAATAAGACAAAACGACCCAAAAAGTACAACAAACAGGATAAAGAAACTAACAAATGGTAAGATAAAGAAAGAAACAATAAATATATGTGTAAACACCCGAAACAAGGCCAAACAATCAACAATAAAAAGATACCCATGGTATGACAAGCCCTTTTAAAGAAATATGTCCATTTTAAACATTCTAAGGTGTGGAGCCCCGAGTCGTTTTCTGGAGAGACCATACTTTCAAAGTATATATAAAGCCTCCAATCACCTTCTATAGACAGTAATAGATGTAGAAAGACCTCCAAAAATGTCAGATGATCAATAATTGAAGAACCCATAGGAAATCACAAGTCTATTTAAAGAAAGGAAGAATCATAAGACCATTTAAATAAAGTGGTAAATTTTGAACCTTGAAAGGAAACCAGAAGCCCAACTCGTTCTCTAAAGAGAAAACTCTCATGGAATACGTAATAATAAGTCGATTAAAAGAAAGTAGTCGATTACAGGGGTTGAAATGCATTTTAGAACCCCAAACTCACGACAACATACCTGGCATTCAAGATGAAGAAGAGAAAAGTGGAGCCAAATCGGTAGACTCCAAAAGACACGAAGAAATTTCAATAGGACTCAGAGTGAGAGAGGATTATGAAGAATGATGTTGAGGTTTGGAGTAGTAGAGGGCAGGTGTCTTAAGATTAAATCTTCAAAGGTGACATGAGTCAATTGTAAATTAAAACGGTCAAGAAAACTTAGTAAGAAACTAATACATTGTTCTGGATCCACACTTATGAGTAAACCGATTAAGGCATAGAAACGGTGGAGCATGTTGACATACTAGCAATGGAAGAATCCGAGTAGGGGAGTAGGGCGGTGGGCAGATGACTTGTCCTATTGACAAGCCAAAACTAGGCCTGCGTGGAGTTCATGCTGAGTATATATATATATATATATATATATATAGAGAGAGAGAGAGAGAGAGCGCGCGAGAGAGAAAGAGCGAGGGGGAAAAGAATTGAGATCAAATAAGAATTTAAATCCCCGAGAACTTGAGAATTTGTTTACACACAATATTTTTCAAATAAAAATACCAAAAAAACTCTCAAAATCGTGCAACTAGGGGATTCGGGGCAAGAAAAACCCAGGAAAGCCCGACTTTTTTCCGTATATATGCATATGCATATGAAAAAAGTTTTTTCTTTTGCTTTTAAAATGAATGACCCAAATAGAGTCTATATATTTGTTTAATAGTGGCTTTTTGGTGCATACGTGCAAATGATATACATATGTATACAACTTCTCATATGGTAAAAAAAATTTTGATTTTTTTTTGGTAGAATCTCTTAGGCTATACGGAGTAATCTCGCCAAGAGGGTCGCCAAACCTCTTGGCGAGTCGCCAACACCACCGCCAACCTCCTCGCCATCGGCTCGCCATCATCCATTCGCCAACCTGTTGGCGAGATGCCAACGGGTGTGTAAGTTTCAAGAAATGGCAAAAACACCCCCTCAACGGCTAGGATTTAAAATTTGGAATGTTTTAAAAGTTTTACACTTTTAACCCATGGCAAAAAAGTAGCCGTTTTTTTTTTTTAAAAAAAATCAGATTTTTAAAACCTCTTTCATCCCCTATATATATACATCTAAATCTCATTCATTTTACACAATCATTTGTTCCAAAACTCTCTCAAAATGTCTTCAAACAAAAAGAAAGGTTCAAAATCTTCCAAAAAACAATCTTCCAACACTCATATCACTCCACCTCCAAACCATTCATCAAACCTAGATACAAATGCTCATCACCCTATAATGTTTTCACCCCAACCCGATGCGCCGCTGTTTTCACCGACACAAAACCAATTCTTAGCCAACTTTGTCTACAATTTATCCCAAAACCAAAATGTTTTTCCCACACCATCTCAAAATCTTTTCACCACACCTTCTTCACCACAAGTACAATCCCAAGTTTCAGAAACACCATTCTTCTCAACTCAACCACGACGTCTTCTTGCATCGGACTCGGAAAAAGAAGAACAACAACAACAACAATAAGTAGAAGAAGACGAAGAAGAAGAAGAAGAACCACAACAAAAAAAAACCATCAAAAAGTCATGGAAAAGGGAAAGCCCCAGTGAGACAGAGAGCCAAGGTAGAGCCTTGGAAAGTTGATGAGGTGATAGCTTTGGCAAAAACATGGGTCGACATATCGGAGGATGCGGCTCAAGGAAACGACCAAGAATCCCAAGTTTTCCAAGAAATGATTTGGAAATTATGGTGTCATCGAATGGGTCGTACATACCGTACCCACCAGTCAATATACTCGAAATGGCGTTGTGTAAGTAAAATTTCCAAGGAATTTGAGGCGATTTTTTCTCAATGTAAACGAAATTGGCAAAGTGGTGCCAATTTAGATGATGTGATGGTGGCTGCTCGGCAGTAATATATCGACAAAAATGGCACCAAACATCCTTTCAATGCTCATGCGGAAGCGTTTTGGAGGGTAATCCGAGACAACGAAAAATGGAAGGAACAAACATCCTTTCATCAGTTCGCCGTTGGAATAAATACTACCAAATGCTTCAAAACATCCACATCCACACACTCTCAGTCTTCTGATGAAAATGTTGGGTTCAACATGAATGATGAGCCGGAGGCTGACGTTCTTCCGATTGGTCGTGATCAAGCAAAGAGGAAGATGAAGATGAAGGGAGGTAGTTCTGGTACTAATAGTAGTCAATGTAGCGCAGAATTGCAACAATTGAACGATCAAGTCGCCACTTTGCAGACTTTACATGAAGAGAAAGTTAAAACCAAGCTGATGGATATTGTGACGAGAAACATCTCTAATCTACAAGGGTTCGAGTATCAAATTGCACTTCAAGCGAAGAAGGATGCGGCTAGGAAATTGGGATACACGTTCGACGATGAGTAGATTAGGTTTGTGTTTTAGTTTGTGTGTTTGTTTAACTTTTTAATTGTTAGTTGTTTGTGTGTTTTATTTTTAATGAAATGTTTAAATTTTAAGTAAAAAAATATTTTATGTTTGTTTTATATTTGTACAAGGACTAAAGTTGTAATTTCTCAAAGTAATTTGGTTGGCAGTTCGTTGGCCATTGGCCACCACTGCCTACAAAATGGCCAACGGCTACCAACCCACAAAAACTTGTTGGCCATTGGCCACCACTCCGTGTAGTCTTAGAGGTATGGTCCCAAGAGTTTACATGGTGTTTTTTTTTATATATTAGGTAGAAAAAATTTATCAAGTTCTCATTTGATCATATATATATATATATATATATATATATATATATATATATATATATATATATATATATATATATATATATATATATATATAATAGGTCATTTAAATGAATATGGTTCAAGATAGCTCATATACTAGCACCGCATCATTTGAAACTCTCATTACAACTCAAGAGTTTTTAAGTTATGATTATTAATTGGTATTGACTTTCTATTTTCCTAATTTATACACATTGTAACTTATATTACTAGTATATAAGTAAGCTTTGCTCACAAAAAAAGATACATATATTTGAAGAGATTTGTAATTCAAATATGAAGAGGTGAAAAAGTTAGTTTATGGCATCAATGGTTATTGCAATACATAGTGTTTCTATATGTGAAGTTTATGTTGAATTCTATATATTCTCTTTATACGATTTGTAAGTGTCTAATAAGTTTTTTAAAATAAATGTTAAATATTTAGTATTTAAACTAATATTTTATAATTCGTGTTTGGTTTTTCATGTTTCTATTTTAATTCTTAGCACAATGATGTCGTATTTATTTGTATTTTGAGAGAATCATATTTTAATTGTGTGTTTCAATTTCAACTTTACTTATTAAAAGTAATTATTGTATACATAAATTTCATGGTCAAATAAATGTAATAAGAATAGAAGTTGTTGATGAACATGTGACTAAATTTCATTAGTGAAAATCATTCATGAAGGTATTTAAAAATTATGTTACTTTAGTCATGTTGAAAATTTTATTTTTTTATGGTTTTTACTTTAAAATTTATTAATTTATATGCTTAGTCATTAACTTAATGTAAAATAACAAACGTGTTTTATTTTTATTATTTTCATATTCAAAAACTTAAAATCTTAAACTTATAATAAATTAATTGTATAATTGACTTTATTGATTGGTAAATTAATATGTTTTACTTATATAATAACATTGAAATATTCAAATCATACTTGCTTCACTTCTATTTTTAGTTAATCACACATTCGTTTCATCTTTTTCAGATTTTGTTATCTAGAGTGTGTGAAAAAAGACTTAAATTTCGTTGTAATATTATTTGTGTATGATTTTTTCCATAATCTTAGAATAACATTTTTATTCATACTTTTATGATTAATATTATATTTTCATCGTGCTTGGCGTTCATGTTTCTATATTAATTTTTAGCACAATGATGTCATGTTTATTTGTGTTTTGATATTATCCTATTTTATTTCTAACTTTATTTATTAAAACTAATTGTTATTTATATATATATATATATATATATATATATATATATATATATATATATATATATATATATATATATATATATATATATATATATATATATATCATTGTTAAATAAATGTAATAAGAATAAATATTGTTGATAAACGGGTGACTAAATTTATTAGTGTAAACCACTAATGAGTGTTTAAAAATTCTATTATTTTACTGATGTTAAAAAAATATTTTATATAGTTTTTACTTTTAAATTGATTAATTTATAAGCTTTGTCATTAGCATAATGCAAAATAATAAAGTTATTTTATTTTTATTATTTTCATTTTCAAAAATTTAAAATCTTAATTACATGACCAAATCCAAATATAACTTCTAAAAAGTTAAAATTAAACTAAAAATCAAAACCACAAGATCAACCATATAAAATTATATAATTACATAAACTATTTTCAATTAAAGTTTATATTTGCAATTTGAAGTGAGGATTAACTGGTAATCTGTAAACATTTTAATTACAATTATGTAAAGAGAGAGATAAAAAGAAAAGAAATGAAAACTCATAAAATATAAATTATCCTTACCATGACAAATAAATTCTCTATAAAACTTATAGTCATCTACAAATCATTTTATACATATAACGCACACAAAATATTAGATGTCTATAATTAATTCTTTAATAATATGTTTGTAGGTTTTTGATGTTTGATTATCTATAGATATAATTGAAATAAAAAAGGTTATTATGAATTTTTTTCAAATTTTGGATGCAAATATTATTATTAATACATGATATATATTTGATAACCATTTATATTTAGTTGAGAAAATGACTAAAATAGCCTAATCTCATATGAATTTTTCTCAAAACAGCCAAAATTTAGGGGTATACCTCAAAATAGCCAAGGAAAACACAGTTGGCAGCCATGGGCTGCTTTTTCCTCTCACCAACTGCGTTTTCCTCCCTCCCAAGCACCAACTGCGTTTTCCTCCATCCACCTGCGTTTTCCTCCCTCCCAGCTGCGTTTTCCTCCTTGAGTTTTTGAGTTTTTGCATTTTCCTCCCTCCCAACTGCGTTTTCCTCCCTCCCAACTGCGTTTTCCTCATTGTGTTCTTGAGGTTGTTGGTGGTTCATGGGTTTAGTTTAAATTTTTGTCCAACTTTGAATACTCGTCATTTGTTCATACGAAATCGGATTGAGTTGAAATTTTTTTTAACGTGAAGTGTATCAGTAGATGTGTTCACAAACATGATTAACAAAAATTTATGATGTCGGAAAGTGTTACGGGATCGAAAAATTTGACGTTTTTTTTTCTCCGATTTATATATCTGGGCTGATGGGCTGGTAGCCAACGAAAACGCAGCCCATCTAGAGGAAAACGCAGCCCGTCTAGAGGAAAATGCAGCCCAGTGAGCCCGTTAAGAGGAAAACACAGCCCAAGAGAGGAAAACGCAGCCCATGGCTGCCAACTGTGTTTTCCTTGGCTACTTTGAGGTATGCCCTTAAATTTTGGCTGTTTTGAAGAAAACCCTTATGGGATTAGGCTATTTTAGTCATTTTCTCTATTTAGTATTGTATGTTTAGATTTGATGCAAAGTTTTAAAGTTCATTTGACCGACCAATATTTTTGCTATATAATTACTCCTACGCAACGCGCAAATATACACCTAATATATAATATTCATGGAATAATATCATTACTATTCATATAATAATGGATTTATAATATAACGAATTTAGGAGTTATAGATCCCGTATTGGCCCACCATTTAGTTTACTAGATTTAGTAGTATCAAGTGTATGCAAATATAGCAGCGGCGGCATCCACGGCTTCCCACCGCCGATGTCGGCAGCTCGGTTTCTTATTAAATTAATTCAAGTGCTGGGTTCAAACCGACCATTTTGTGCTTTTTAAGAGAGGGGACATTAGGCGAGCGTGTCATTGGTATCAGATTTATAACCTGAATCTACTTGCGTAGTAGATTTTTTTTCTCAATTCAAATAAATGGAGTTTTATTTATAGTTTAGAAAGACCAAAACAATTTAAAAGAAAAGGACCAAAATTTGAATATGCCATCTCAGATTACTTAACATATTACATTGTCTGATTTTTATCAAATTAACATTTATATTTGTGGACTTCGGTAGATAACACTTTGTGACATGTTTTCTAATGGTATTGGATCCGCTTAAAGAGGTGTGTGAGAGATTTATGAAGAGGTCGAATATGGTATCACTTATAAAGACAGACCATTTTTCGTATGTGAAGATTGGATATGTCGTTGGCGTTAAAAAGATTACACTAGCTAGAATATTATATTTCTGGACTTTAAATTGCGTGATGGCGTGTTTGCGCATTGGTTTATGGTTGTAGGCCTGCCAGGACGATCAAAATTTTTTACCATGAGATCGCATGCCTTTCATAATGATTGTCGGGGTCATGTTGTACATTATGAAGAACGTGTTATGATGATTGACTTTGTGGTAACTATTGGAAAATAACTCATTTGTGTGGCCTTCGGACTATTTTGTAATAGTTATTACATGTTGGTACATTATATTGTGTGTTATAATCTTTGCCATAATGACATATCAGGTCCCTAGACTTAAATATATGTATTATGATGAATATGACATTTGTCTATTACCTAAGGGACTAAATCTGTGTGGTTCTATAACTTATCCATAAGGTGTAATTATGAGCAATTAACACATATCAAGAGAAATGTTTGTAGGGAGAAGTGGAGTGATCCTTTTTACCTCTTACATTTGAATCACTCCTTATAAACACCATGATCATCTGTGTAATGATCTATGCATCTAATTATCATTTAGGCACCATTATGGGAAGTGAAGAGAATCAAAACATGGCATCAACATCTGAAGCACACACTCCCAACTTCCAAGTAAGTGGAATTGATCTTGTTTATCTATCAATAACTTTTAGCAATGTTAGGAGCACGATTGGGTTAAAGTATTTAATGTGTAGGTGCATGCTCACAACTTATTCCATCATCGTATAGATGTCATAGGTTCAATAAATGTGATATTTTGATTGGTTTAATGTTATGAAGCCAGATCACCACTAAATAATCTTAACCATTTAAAAGTGATATAATGGTCTATATATTATACGATCTCTACTATTCAAAAGTGATCTAATGGTTTATATCTTATAGGATCGTACCTCTGTATTTTACAACCTAATATTATAGAGTAAATTACAGTTTTGGTTCCTTTGGTTGGCAAGTTTTTACACTTTTAGTCCAAGTCTTTTTTATAGTTTTGGTCCTCATGGTTATCAAAAGTTTGAACTATTGGTCACTGGTCCATGTAAAAATACCAAATTACCTTTATTTTTCTTTTTCCTTTAATATATTATTTATTTAGGTAACTAAAAAAAGAAAAATGTCCCTAACCCTACCCTCACCTCACCACCATGTTTGTTTAGCATTTGTAAAGGAACGAAAAGATAACAATCGAGTGGGTGACCTTGATGTAGTGTATGGTTTCCATTGGTCATCACGTATGCAGTCGTTTTCAAACAAAACCACTACTGAAAATTGTGTATCTCTTCGAATAACAAGGTTTGAAGAAGCTTAACAGAGCTCGAAAAGACAAAGACATGATTAGTCGACTTTGTAAAACGCTCAGGAACCTCATCTTTGAGTTCCAAGGTTTGCTGTGATCAAAATTCGGACTGATATCAATAATAAAGAGGGAGAACGAGACGGTTGTTGTAGACTCAATCTTCTATTTAAATTCATTGTATAATTTCTCACACATCCCTAAAACATTAAAATCAATACACACTCTAAACCCTTCATTGGTCGTTTTGGTTGAACAAGAAGGCAGTCACAACCCTAAAACCTTTATTTCGAGATTCATGGAGTTCTTGCATTATTACGCAGCCATGTTCGACTCACTGGCTGATTTCATTCCTCTGGATAGTCTCCAGAGGCTTCAGCTCGAAAATAACCATCTTGGCAAAGAAATCAAACGGCTAATCGACTTCGACAAAGAGGAAAACTCGCCAAAATGGGGTGGGTGTCACCTTTTGCAGGAGAGAGAGAGAGAGAGAGAGAGAGAGAGAGAGAGAGAGAGAGAGAGAGAGAGAGAGAGAGAGGAGAGAGAGAGAGAGAGTAGTGGGGTATATTTTTTAATTACTAAAATAAATAATAGGTTAAAAGAAAAAGGGAAAAGAAATTAGAAGGAGTAATTTGGTCTTTTTACATGGACCCAAAACTATGAAAAAGTTATACTTTAACTAAAAGTGTAAAAACGTGCCAACCATAGTAACCAAAATTGAAATTTACTCTAATATTATAACATACATGAAATAGTGGAGCAACAAATTTTGAGCAGCAAATTTTGAAAATCCTTTCAGTATTTTAGTTTTAATTGCACATGCCTCCCTTCTAACTCTGGTCACTTAAGTGCCATATGGTCTTCAAAAGCTAAAGCAAAGCATAAAGTCAACATAGCCATGGTGAACCAAATAGGGACGTTTATTGCGGTTAAGATTCATGTTGTTTGCTATCAAATGAAGTTTAGTTTGACAATAATTAATCACTTTACATCTAGGTTTCTTATACTGAACGAGTACTTTATTTCTTTTATTCACCATATTGACCTTTTTCTTATCGACCTTATACAAAGCTTCTATTTTACAATATTGTGTGAACTAAAGAAGCTTCCTTAAATTTCTAGTTTGTGAATTTTATAATGGAATGATGTTTGATAACGCTATGTAGTTTGTGAAATGTCTCAAACGAGGGTTACATACATGAGCGATGTATCATATACCCTGGAAATGATTAAATAAAACCATTGCAACATACTTTTGGAATGATATTATTGGAATTTAATTGATAGAAAGATTGATTGGAGACAGAATTGTGACTTTGAGATTATTTTATCAGTCGTTTAGTATTATATATATGGATAAATAAGAAATTGGTTTAATTTCATATTTTGGTGATATTTTGTATTTAGATAAATACGAAGTATTTGTCGTTGAACTTCATGATTTATGATTATTACAACTACGTAATTAGTTTCTGAATCGAACGATATTTAGATAACAGGTCCAATGGAAGATGATAAACAATTTATAAGTTTATATGGATTTGAACGTCCGTAAAATTTCATATTTCAGCAGTATTATGTACGAAAAACTTTGAACAATATAAATAAAAACGGATTTTGAAATGACAAATATATTCGAATGAGATAGATTTATATAATTATTTAGATAAGCACGAGATGTTCTTAAAACTGAATATTAGGTAATAAAAGTTATGCTACAAAATCATATTAAGCAATTTAAATTAATTTTAAACATTAAAAAACACATAAAAAGTTAATTATTAGTAATAGTAAACGAATAATGTCATAAAACTATAGAAGTAACCAATGATATCGCTAATGTCTGAAAATTTTGTCAACCACAAAATAGTAAAATCTAATAAAAATATCTTTAACTTAAATTTCTTTGTTATGCAAAACAAATACATATGAACTTGTGATGGTTGAAACTTTAAAATAAGTTAGAAATCAAGAAAGCAACCTTGCGTTTCGTATTACTTTCTTTTCAAGAATTATATAATAAAATCTAGGGCTAACAACATAAAAACTATTATAGTTTGATCAAAATTCGGTTTAAGCATTATATATGTTTTTTTGTTCTAAAAAAACCACTCATGCTTTCAAAAAAATTCTTAAAACCCACTCATATTTTCAAAAAAAAAAAAAAAAATCATTGCGACCACTATAACAAATACAAGTCATGATTATATACTGCCAACTCGGAACATTCCTTACCTCCGTCATATTCAAAATATATTGGATTCAATTGAGCACCCTATGCATTCACAATGTGGCTGAAGAGCTGCACCTACGAAGACAAAAATCGCATATAGACAACTTTATATATCATTTTCGATATAATGGAATTCTTATTTGCTTCAAATGTCGGTATGAAGGTATTCACATAACATTTTGATGAAAATAATCCTTAAAAGTATAAAATAAAACGAATAGTGGTCATTATGGAATTCTTTGAAAGTATGAGTGGTTTTTATTAAACAAAAAAAATATAATTGTTAAACCAGAATTTGACCAAACTATAGTGATTTTTATGTTATTAACCCTAAAATCTAAATCTAAAACTGTAATTATCATTTTTACTGAATTTAATGACAATAAATTAAAAGATATATTCCAAAAAAGACATTAAGTTTTCAAAAAAATTCGATTTTGACACTATGTTTTTTTTTCTCAATTAAGTCACTAAGTTTTTAAAAAATTTCAATTAAGTCACTAAGTTATTGACTATTATATTTTAACAGACCGTAAAACGATATCTATTTGAATATTAATGTTGATTCGAAATTGTTTTTTATATATATTATATAAGTTACAATTAGGTGTCTAATTCTTATCTTCAGAATTAGTGGCGATATATATCTCCTCCTAAATATATAATTTAGATATCATATAATATATTTATATCCCTATTATATAAATATATTTAGAGAAATGTTAAGATTTAATAGTCAATAACTTATATAATTAACGTCGTAAGATGTAACTAATTAATAATAGTCGAATATACGGGTGTTACAGACTTTTAATCTTGAATTATTAATTTGTGTTGGTTGAATATTTTACAAATATAATTAAATATTTTGAAACACTTCTAATTAGTTTTTAGAAAATTTTCAAAAAAGACACTAAGTTTTCCAAAAATTACGATTTTGGCACTCTGTTATTTTTTTTTTTCAATTAACTCACTAAGTTTTTAAAAATTTTCAATTAAGTCACTATGTTTTCAATTTTATTGTAATTTTGACACCTGGATGCCACGTCATCATAGACCGCCACGTCATCACAGAACCGGGTTGACCGGTCAAATGGTCAATATTGAAACAAAATTAAAAACATAGTGAGTTAATTGAAAAAAATTGAAAACTTAGTGATTTAATTGGAAAAAAAAAATAACAGAGTGTCAAAATCGAATTTTTTTGAAAACTTAATGTCATTTTTGAAATTTACCTAAATTATAAGTGATATAATTTGTTTTGATGTTTTTATAAATTGGTGCTCTATTTGAAACTTCTTAAAACTTGGATGGCTTTTATATATATATATATATATATATATATATATATATATATATATATATATATATATATATATATATATATATATATATATATATATATATATATATATATATATATATATATATATATATATATATATATATATATATATATATATATATATATATATATATATATATATATATATATATATATATATATATGGAAAACTAATAATTCATTTTCGTAAAATGTAATGTTATATAGCTATTTCAGGAAAAAAAAAAGAAAAGAAAAAAAGAGGTAATAACTGTGAAATCGATTAATCGATGCATGAGAGGTGTCATATGGGGATCACATGCAAGGGAACACACAAACACGGAAACACCTGCTCAAACTAAAAGCGTGTCACCAGGGTCCAGTTTGAATATATTACATATAAAAACGATATATAATCTCGGCTTATTAGATATAAATATATTATCGATGGATTTGTTTTGGCAGAAAATATTTCTGTCGGTTTTATAGACTCCTTTTTGTTGGGACATAAAGTTGCAATCGATTCGATCTGATTTTCAGTTGAAAATTTTCATTTAATATCAGAGATGTACTTTTTAATATGTTTACCAGGCATTGACTAAATTGAGAAAAATCTGTGATTTGGTTAATTTTCAAAACTAAATTATATTTCATACAAGTTTAGGTGATTGCAAATAGAGTATGGGTCACAGGCAGGCCCGTTCCTGAGGGTGATCAACACGGGCGACCGCCCAGGGTCCATCGTCTTAGGGGGCCCAAAATTGTATGTCCAATATAATATATATGTATATATTTGTCTTCTAACAAATACAAATTGTTGAATATTTTTATAATTTTTTTAAAGCAAATGGTATTTCGGGGATAAGAATTTTTAATGAATTATTAGATGCACTGAAATTAGTACATCTTAATTTGAGTTATATAAGGGATCAATGTTATGACAATAGTTCCAAATATTGAAGGAAAATACCAAGTTATTAAAAAACGACTATTTGTAATTGCTATAGTTATATGTATCTTTAAAACTATCATTATGAAAAACGCTAGAAAATATTTTTTTATAAATGGTTTTGCTAATTTTTTAGGGGCCTTTGTTTCTTCTCTCGCCCCGGGCCCCAAAAAAGTTTGGACCGGCCCTGGTCACGGGTTGGGCTCAGCCATAGTAAAAGGCTAAGGCCAAGCTATAAAACTATAAAACAATTACAATATACATTTAATATTTTTTGCCGGTTTATCAAGGAAAAGAATTTGAATATTCAAACTCGGCCATATATCCATGAATAGAAATGATGAAAAGCTTTTGGTGAAAATATCTCCATATTGAAGTGATATGGAACATAAACAACACAAGCACCGCCGATTGCCACTTTATCATGAAGGAAAGGGATGTTAATTTATATATGTTTGGTACGCTGATGTTGAATAGGATCGATGGAAAGATATATCGATGTTTTCCTAGACAAGAGTAGCATTGATAATTGAGACGTGTAGTTTACATAGAGAATTTCAAAGCGAACATGCTTACATCATTGCCTTCGTGATTGTACGATACTTCGACCTTGGATCTAGAAATTGGGTATTTCCTTTTAGAGGACCATGACATAAGGTTGTCATAATTGGATGTGGATATGCGTGCAGAAGGATAATGCCCTAGTTAGCACAAGAATATGCAAGAAGATTGTTTAGATGGGAGGTGTAATGTTGTAGGCCAGGATCAATCATGCCTCAAAGATATTGTAAAATGAGAATCCAAAGTGGAGTTCTTGTGGTTCGTGCAAAAAAAAACGATTTGTTGAACAACATAACAAGTCTAGACAAGTAAACATGGGATAATTAAATGCCTTGGAGAGACTATAATATACAATTGGATCCACGATAAGAGGGCTACCCTAACTACGCTTTATCATATTATCAATCAGAGTGGGTGGCAATTTGCAGTTTAGCAACCAGGATTGATCAAGAATATTCATAACATGCTTAGGAGCCATTATTATTGATGAGACTGAGTTGACTGGTTAGGAGCCATTATTGTCATATGTGTGGCCTATATTTAGGAAGGTGATATTTTACTGGCCGATATGGATTGGAATGATAGTTAGAAATGGGAGAATGGGTTATGGGTTGATGAGATTATGCAGGCTAAGCCATATTGAATTATAGGATGTATGAGTATAGGAGAGGTTGAGGAAAGGTGAGGAAGGGCTAAAACTTTGAGATGTATGCTTACAGAGGTAATAGAGGCAGGTAAGAACATTCCCCCAGGGTTTGGTGCTCTTAAGTAGGCCAAGGCCCGAGAACCTAGGGTTTTGCTTTTGCAATAGCGGCGCATAGCGTTGCTATGCTTGGCAAATAGTGCCGCTATCTGCAGCGCCCTTGCATCCAGACCTAAATCCTCCTTAGCGCCGCTATCTCATACTGATAGCATCGCTAAGTGTAACGCCAAAACTTGTATTTATTATATAATTATAATAAAAGGGCAAAATGGTCATTTTACCTCAAAAGGGTAATTTGGTCATTTGGGCAGAAAAGGACTTGTTATGTAATAATATTTTAAGTCTTGGACTTAAAATGTTATAAAAGTTGATCATTTGTCATAAATTGTGTTATTTGTGGCAAAACTTTGAAAAATGCAACTTCAAGGACCAAAGTGCAATTTCTGGAAGTACATAAGTGAGACTTGTGTGCAGAATTTTGAGGGTTACGGGAACTTCTTGTGGCTGATTTTCTGCAGAGAATTGGAAGGTTTCTTGAAGGTTTGAAGATTGGATTGTGATCCTTGGCTAAAAAGGGCATAATTGGAAGAATTGAGGTAAGTTTCTTCATGTTCTTGATTGTTCATCTTGATGAGTTGAATAGGACTTGCAAACTGAAATTACAGCCATGATCATGGGGTTAAAATGATGAAATACTTCCATTAAGTCCTTATAACAAAGACCTAACTCAATCCCATGGAAGTAGAATGCTATAAATGGTTAAATTGAAGATTTGGGGTTGTTAGAAATAAGAACCCTAATTCTTTGTGTGATTGATTTAGAGTGTTTTGATGGTTAAAAACCTTGTAAATATGTAAGGTTTTAGCCTAGGAACAAACCCCAAGTGATTAAGAACGGAAATAAGCACTTAATGGACCAAATCTGCAAGCTACAGTGCATAAATCGCGACTGGCCAGGGAACCTGCACTGCAGCTAGGCGCAGTGCGCCCCAAATCCAGGCGGGGTGCGCCCAGGCGCAGTGCGCCCTCCCTTGGGCGGGGTGCGCCTCCAAGGCAGTGCCAGGCAGGAACTTTGAAACGCTAACTTTTGCGTTGCTTGTCCGATTAAGCCCAAATTTGAAACATAGGTGTATTATGGTCTGAAAAGTTTGGGAAAATTTTTAGATTGAGTTTCCGACCCCTCGGGAGCACTGTAGACCGGTCCGAATGCCTCGGTGAATAGTAAAATTCACATAAAGTTAGTAAACGGAAAGTTTATTAACTAGGCATTGTTTATAACATTGTTTTATTGAACTCTAGTGTATTAGAGTTAATTAAAGTGGGTATTAACCTATAATCATTTTGAAAATGAATGAAATTATAGGTTTGGGACAAAATCATACGGACTTCATTTCAAAGCAAGGAACGCTAAAAGCTAGTTGTAGCAAACCTACAGGTGAGTAATCTCACTGTTATCTGTTGTGATAAATGTTATTTGAGCAGCTGCAGATGAATATGATTTGGGGGACAGAAATGACAAAATTTCCGGATTTAAGATATGACAAGACCAGATAAGCCGTGAGTCTAGTATAGACAAGAACGGAACTGTGAGTCAATATATCTATGTAAACTGTTATATAGACAACAGCGGGCTTACCCGTGAGTCTAGGCAACAGCGGGCTTACCCGTGAGCCGCAGTTTATTTCGATGAGCCAGATTTACATAGACAATAGCGGGCTTACCCGTGAGTCTAGGCAACAGCGGGCTAACCCGTGAGCCACGGCAACAGCGGGCTAACCCGTGAGCCACATTTAAACTTATATAGACAAGACCGGAACCAGCCGTGAGTCTAGGCAATAGCGGGATTTTCCCGTGAGCCACGTTTGATTTTGTATTGTATGAAATTACATGTTTGACTTTGTATAGAGAATTTTATTCTTATACATGTAGTATTTGGTTTGATTACTCACTGGGCTTTATAGCTCACAGTTTACGTGATATGTCCCTGCAGGTGAGCGTGATCCCGCGAAGGGAAAAGATAAAGTCCGTGACTGAGGACTTCGTGTCGAAGTAATACCCGGCTTGAAGAATGTATAATATTTAATGTATTGTACTTCGTGATACACTTGTACTCGTATTTTGTTAACTAATACCCCAGACTTATGGTTTTTATTGTAAAATATATGATTTGTAAAATAAAAATTTTTGGGGTGTTTTTGTTAATAAGTCGGGTGTTACAAGTTGGTATCAGAGCCGTGGTTTAAGTGAACTAGGTGTCTTAGATTAGATCCCTGGACTTAAACCTTGAGAGAAGCACGGATAATTGGACTGTTAGTTATGTATAAGTTTGTTATTATATATGTAATCTAACGGTTTGCTGAAATTTTGAAGTATGAGAAATACACGAAGCAACCCTACTGGTGTGAATTCAAGAGGAACTGCAAGAAGTGGACCAGCTAGGTCACGTGGAACTGCAAGAAGCGGACCAGCTAGGTCACGAGGCTCTGTTGGGCGAAGAGCACCAGCAAGAGAACCGGTGGGACAAAATCCACCTGATATACGAGCCATTGTGGAAGAAGTGGTTAGGCAGATGATGCCTGTATTATCGAACAACCCACACCCGAGTGGCAATCCCAACCCAAGTGCAAATCCGGATCCTACTGAGGAAGCTGCAAAAAGTGTTCATGACAGGCAGCCAGAAAATGAAAGCCAGGGAGAAAGTCGAGCCCGGGCAGTAAAAGAAACTCCAGGTGGGGAAGCCTCGATAAAGAAGGTTGGGTGTACATATAAATCCTTTCTTGGTTGTAAACCAAAGGAATTTTCGGGGACAGATGATCCAGTCAAGGCTATGGAATGGATCATGCATATGGAAAAGGTGTTCCGAGTAAGTAAGTGTGCGGATGAAGATAAAGTGGAATTTGCCACGAACCAACTTACAAGTGGCGCACTACATTGGTGGCAAACCTACTATAGATCACTGGATCTTGATTCGTCCCAATCGATACTGTGGGAGCAATTCAAGACAAAGTTCAATGAAGAATATTGCTCGGAGGTAGCTATGCAGAAGTTAGAAGATGAATTCCTGCATTTGGAACAGGGTTCCCGAACTGTCCAGGAATATACTCTTAGCTTTCTGGAGAAAGCTAGGTTTGCGGAGCACCACATTTACACTGAAAAGAGAAAGATTGACAAGTATGTTCGGGGACTGACAACCCGAATTAGAGAGGTTGTACAACCATTGAAATTAACTAATTTTCGACAAGTGGTGGATCGAGCCACGGAACGAGAAACAGAACTGAAGAGACAGGAAGATGAAAAGAAAGTTATGGAAACGAAACGAAAGGCGGAAGACCAAGGTTGGACGCCTCAGAAAAAGTCACAACAATCCGGTTCAAAAGGGAAGGGCCAGAAAGATGAAGGAAGGTGGTGCGAAAAATGCAGAAAAAGGCACACGGGCAGTTGTCGCAGTGATACTGGATCAGTTAGCTGCCGAAATTGTGGAAAGACGGGTCATTCTACACGGGACTGTCGGTCGGACCGTAGGTGTTTCCAATGCGGGGCTACGGATCATATTCGTCTAAATTGTCCCCAACTGAAATCTGGTGTATACAGCGAAAGGCCCAAGGATGATCAAGTGGGAAAGAAAGAAGAGCCGAAGAACAGGGGACGACCAGTGGCCTCACGAGCTTTCCAGATGACTGTGGAAGAAGCCCGTGAGAAAACAGATGTGGTGACAGGTATTTTCACTCTCAATACCATACCTGTATATGTTATTTTTGATCCGGGAGCCACTCACTGTTTTGTATCGGAATCTTTATTGCCTCGCTTGAATGTACCTTTAACCCCGATGGATGAAAGCTTAGAAGTAGCTATAGCAGACGGCCGGTATGTCTGGGTTTCTGAACATATGGAAGGTTGTCAGCTTAAAATCTACGGGACCGTTTTCCCTATAGATTTGAAGCCGATGACTACCAACGAGTTTGGAGTAATAGTGGGGATGGATTGGTTAGCAACGAATTATGCTAACGTGGATTGCAGAAATAAAAGTATTACAGTATTATCACCGGAAGGGGAATGGATGAAAATTCAAGGTGAACGACCTCGGTTGAGAATGCCAGTCATCTCTTTTGCTCAAGCCCGAAGCTGTGTCAGTAAAGGAGGGATGTCCTATCTAGCTTATGTGTCGGTGGCTCAACCGATTAAAGTGGGGGTAGCGAATGTGAATGTGGTGAACGAGTTCCCAGATGTGTTTCCAGACGAACTTCCAGGGTTGCCACCAGATCGACAGGTTGAGTTCACGATTGAACTAGTTCCGGGAGCTGCACCTGTTGCCCGAGCTCCATACCGTTTAGCACCTTCAGAGATGGTGGAACTGCGGAAGCAACTGGAAGAATTGTTAGACAGGGGTTTCATCAGACCGAGTACATCGCCTTGGGGAGCCCCTATTCTGTTTGTCAAGAAGAAGGATGGGTCAATGCGTATGTGTATTGACTATCGGGAACTAAACAAGATCACGGTAAAGAACAAGTATCCGCTACCCAGAATAGACGACTTGTTTGACCAACTACAAGGCGCGTCCTACTTTTCCAAGATTGATCTGAGGTCAGGATACCACCAGTTGAAGATAAGGGAGTCAGACATTCCGAAGACGGCATTCCGGACGAGATACGGTCATTATGAGTTTTTGGTAATGCCTTTTGGGTTAACCAACGCTCCAGCCGTATTCATGGATCTTATGAACCGGGTGTGCCGACCGTTCCTTGATACCTCGGTGATAGTATTTATAGATGACATCTTGGTGTATTCAAGAAGTCAAACCGAACATGAAGTGCACCTGCGACAAGTTTTGGAGTTGCTTCGCCGAGAAAAGCTGTATGCTAAATTCTCAAAATGTGAATTCTGGTTAAGGGAAGTCCAATTCCTTGGCCATGTAATCAATGCTGAAGGGGTGAAAGTAGATCCAGCAAAGATTGAAGCCGTGATGAAGTGGGAACCGCCTCGAAGTCCAACTGAAGTACGAAGTTTCCTTGGTTTAGCAGGCTATTATAGAAGATTTGTCGAGAACTTCTCCTCGATAGCTGTCCCGTTGACCAAGTTGACTAAGAAAGGTGAGAAATTCACTTGGGCTAAAGAGCAGCAAGAAGCATTCCAGAAACTGAAACAAGCTTTATGTGAAGCACCGGTGTTAGTACTACCTCAAAGCGGAGAAGAGTATGTGATCTACAGTGATGCTTCTAGAATTGGTCTTGGTTGTGTTCTGATGCAGAAAGGTCGGGTCATAGCTTATGCGTCACGCCAATTAAAAGATGCCGAAAAGAAGTATCCTGTTCATGATCTGGAATTAGCTGCAGTGATCTTAGCATTGAAGCTGTGGAGACATTATTTATATGGTGTAAAATTTGTTATTTATACGGATCACAAGAGCCTGAAGTATCTTTTTGACCAGAAAGAGCTCAGCATGAGACAGCAAAGGTGGATGGATCTGTTGAAAGACTTTGATTGTGAAATTCAGTACCACCCTGGCAAGGCAAACGTAGTGGCAAATGCTTTAAGCCGAAAAGAAGCTCCTCTGAAAGTTACATCCGCGTGTATGGGTGTAGTGAGCAGGTTACCAGGATTAATTCGTTTGGCACAAGAGGAAGCGTGTAAGCCGGAGAATGTAAAAAGCGAAAGAATGGTTGGATATTTGAAGTATTTGGAAGAAAATTCTCAAAAATTGAAGACCTTCAGAGGCCGTATATGGGTCCCGAAACAAGGAGAAGCACGAAACTTGCTTCTAGAAGATAACCATTATAGCCGATATGCAGTTCATCCGGGTAGTACCAAGATGTATCGGACGTTAAAACCGATGTATTGGTGGCCTGGAATGAAAAGGGACATTGGAAGATATGTAGAAAAATGTTTGACTTGTTTGCAAGTGAAGTCAAACCATCAGAAACCGTATGGGGAAATACAGCCATTGCCGATTCCGGAGAAGAAATGGGACCATATTACTATGGATTTCGTGACAAAGTTGCCGCGGACGCCGCGAGGATATGATTCTATATGGGTGATTGTGGATCGATTGACCAAATCGGCACAATTTATACCATATAAGGAAAAGTACAGAGTAGATCAACTGGCTAAAATCTACATTGATGAAGTATTTTGTCGGCATGGAGTACCAGCATCGATTGTGTCGGACAGAGACAGCAGATTTAATTCCCATTTTTGGCAAAGTCTTCAAGAGCAACTGGGGACGAAAGTACTTATGAGTACCGCATATCACCCGCAGACCGATGGCCAAAGTGAAAGAACGATCCGAACTTTGGAAGATATGTTGAGGACTTGTGTCATAGACTTCGGTGGAAGCTGGGAAGATCATTTACCTTTAGTGGAATTCGCGTACAATAACAGCTATCATTCCAGCATTCAGATGGCCCCGTATGAAGCCTTGTATGGAGCACCGTGCCGTACTCCAACCTGCTGGACTGAAGTTGGGGAAAAGCCGTTGGCTGGACCCGAAATTGTAGCCCAGACTGAAGAAAAGATCAAACTGATACGCGAAAATTTGAAGGTAGCCCAGAATAGACAGAAGCAGTACGCAGATAGACGGATAAAACCGATAGAATTTCAAGTAGGAGATATGGTTATGCTCAAAGTATCTCCTTGGAAGGGCTTAATTCGTTTTGGGAAGAAAGGAAAGTTGAGTCCTCGCTTCATTGGACCTTTCCGTATATCCCAAAGAGTTGGAGCTGTGGCGTATAGATTGGATTTACCTGATGAACTTCATGGTATACATGATGTATTCCATGTGTCCCACTTGAGGAAGACGTTGTTTGATAAATCTCAACAAGTACCTCTCGCTGAAATCGAGGTGGATGAAAAGCTGAGATACCCGGAGCAACCCGAGCGGGTGCTAGACCGCAAGACAAGACAGCTCAGAAACAAGAAGATCAGTATGGTGAAAGTCCTTTGGCGTCATCACAAAGGTTCCGACATGACGTGGGAAACCGAAAGTGAGATGAGGGAGAAATATCCTCAACTTTTTGTATGATTTCGGGGACGAAATCTCTTAAAGGAGGGGAGAATTTGTAACGCCAAAACTTGTATTTATTATATAATTATAATAAAAGGGCAAAATGGTCATTTTACCTCAAAAGGGTAATTTGGTCATTTGGGCAGAAAAGGACTTGTTATGTAATAATATTTTAAGTCTTGGACTTAAAATGTTATAAAAGTTGATCATTTGTCATAAATTGTGTTATTTGTGGCAAAACTTTGAAAAATGCAACTTCAAGGACCAAAGTGCAATTTCTGGAAGTACATAAGTGAGACTTGTGTGCAGAATTTTGAGGGTTACGGGAACTTCTTGTGGCTGATTTTCTGCAGAGAATTGGAAGGTTTCTTGAAGGTTTGAAGATTGGATTGTGATCCTTGGCTAAAAAGGGCATAATTGGAAGAATTGAGGTAAGTTTCTTCATGTTCTTGATTGTTCATCTTGATGAGTTGAATAGGACTTGCAAACTGAAATTACAGCCATGATCATGGGGTTAAAATGATGAAATACTTCCATTAAGTCCTTATAACAAAGACCTAACTCAATCCCATGGAAGTAGAATGCTATAAATGGTTAAATTGAAGATTTGGGGTTGTTAGAAATAAGAACCCTAATTCTTTGTGTGATTGATTTAGAGTGTTTTGATGGTTAAAAACCTTGTAAATATGTAAGGTTTTAGCCTAGGAACAAACCCCAAGTGATTAAGAACGGAAATAAGCACTTAATGGACCAAATCTGCAAGCTACAGTGCATAAATCGCGACTGGCCAGGGAACCTGCACTGCAGCTAGGCGCAGTGCGCCCCAAATCCAGGCGGGGTGCGCCCAGGCGCAGTGCGCCCTCCCTTGGGCGGGGTGCGCCTCCAAGGCAGTGCCAGGCAGGAACTTTGAAACGCTAACTTTTGCGTTGCTTGTCCGATTAAGCCCAAATTTGAAACATAGGTGTATTATGGTCTGAAAAGTTTGGGAAAATTTTTAGATTGAGTTTCCGACCCCTCGGGAGCACTGTAGACCGGTCCGAATGCCTCGGTGAATAGTAAAATTCACATAAAGTTAGTAAACGGAAAGTTTATTAACTAGGCATTGTTTATAACATTGTTTTATTGAACTCTAGTGTATTAGAGTTAATTAAAGTGGGTATTAACCTATAATCATTTTGAAAATGAATGAAATTATAGGTTTGGGACAAAATCATACGGACTTCATTTCAAAGCAAGGAACGCTAAAAGCTAGTTGTAGCAAACCTACAGGTGAGTAATCTCACTGTTATCTGTTGTGATAAATGTTATTTGAGCAGCTGCAGATGAATATGATTTGGGGGACAGAAATGACAAAATTTCCGGATTTAAGATATGACAAGACCAGATAAGCCGTGAGTCTAGTATAGACAAGAACGGAACTGTGAGTCAATATATCTATGTAAACTGTTATATAGACAACAGCGGGCTTACCCGTGAGTCTAGGCAACAGCGGGCTTACCCGTGAGCCGCAGTTTATTTCGATGAGCCAGATTTACATAGACAATAGCGGGCTTACCCGTGAGTCTAGGCAACAGCGGGCTAACCCGTGAGCCACGGCAACAGCGGGCTAACCCGTGAGCCACATTTAAACTTATATAGACAAGACCGGAACCAGCCGTGAGTCTAGGCAATAGCGGGATTTTCCCGTGAGCCACGTTTGATTTTGTATTGTATGAAATTACATGTTTGACTTTGTATAGAGAATTTTATTCTTATACATGTAGTATTTGGTTTGATTACTCACTGGGCTTTATAGCTCACAGTTTACGTGATATGTCCCTGCAGGTGAGCGTGATCCCGCGAAGGGAAAAGATAAAGTCCGTGACTGAGGACTTCGTGTCGAAGTAATACCCGGCTTGAAGAATGTATAATATTTAATGTATTGTACTTCGTGATACACTTGTACTCGTATTTTGTTAACTAATACCCCAGACTTATGGTTTTTATTGTAAAATATATGATTTGTAAAATAAAAATTTTTGGGGTGTTTTTGTTAATAAGTCGGGTGTTACACTAAGGGCCTCAACATACAAAAGTTTACTCTTTAAACCATTTAAAATATACCTAGAATACGGGTCTTGCATGCTCCCAAGCTCTCAAGAAGTCGTTCAAATGAAGAAATGGGAGGAGGGAAAGGGTTTTGTGTACTAAATTGTGGTCCTTCATTAAAAATCTTTATTCTTTTAAACCCTAACTAAGTTCTGCACACTTAAGTAGTTATATTATTTTCACTAGAACCTAGATAAATAACATTCTTAACATTTCTAGTCCCAACTAAGTCAAGACGGTGTCAAACCAGAGTTTCATAATTTTGTCAATAATATCCCATTATGCCTAAATTTTCACAAACGACATCTACTAACGTTTCTAACTTAATAATTTCAAGTTAAACCTCTAAATATGAATTTATTAACAAATTAATCTGAAAACTTAGTCAATGATAAATCAAACCTAAGTTTCATAAATTTGACAAATTTGATCACTCATTCTACAATTTCTAAAAATGGCATCTATCAACATTTCTAACTTACAAATTTCATTTTAAACTTCTAAATATTGATTTCATAATATTAAAGTCTCAAACAAAGTTGAATCAATATCACTTTAGTTTTCCAAGTTTGGCAAATTAGTCTCTTTAATTCAGATTTTCTATTCAATCTTAAGTCTGATCTTCTAATCATCTTGAATACTTTAAAGTTTAAACTTACAATAACTATGTATTTCATTTATTTTAACATTTAATTAATTTATTTATTATTTATATTTATTAGATTTTCCAAAAGTTTAATATTCACCAAAAATGACAAAAATTCTAGCCTTAAATTCCGGGTGTTACATTAGGGCCCATGGTTTTGGGAGTAATAAAGGCTTTTTAACTTAATATTCCACAAAAACTGTCTGGCGGTGGAAATAATGATATTTTTTACGGAAGTCCTAGAGTGGAGGTTACTTTTTTCCATTCTGATTTTCTTTCTTTCTTGAGACTTTTAAGGGGTGATAGCCTTTGGTTTCTTCTCTATGGGCTTGGTTTCAACAGGGTAGATACAGAAGTCTTTCAAACGTTTGTGGTTGTTGGCAACAAAAATTCAGTGTCACTAACCATCGACAGTATCGCTCCATGAATTCTTTTGGTGATTGTTGGCACTAATAACACATATTTATTTACCAGTAACACTAGGAAAGGCTATACTTGTTAATGTGAGTAACCTAGCTTCAACTTGTTTATTTAAGGATGAAATCAAATGATGTTTGCCATTCATTTGAATTTGTTTTTTATAATGCTATAAAGTTGGAATATTTTCAACTTGTGATTCATATTCAACGATGATGGAAAAGAAGAAGAGACAACGGAATGATGTGGCAGCATTTGTTTTGCGGTGTATCCCTACACTAAAAAAATAGAAAATATGTCAATGCCAAAGCATCTAAGAATTATAGATCTTATCTTAAGTTCTAGAAAAATGTCACATAAGTCGAGAAAACTCGAAAACACATTACTATAAGTCAAAACGGTCAATTACAATAAAATTGTGCTTATAAGAACAAATGAATTTAACAACTTATTAAAACATTTCTAACAAAATACCGCATTTAACAACTTTTTCAATTTGAACAACTTTCTCTAACAAAAATAAAATGCCGTTTTACAAAAAAAATATCATTGTAGTCAAATCACGGAAATATATTAAAGTTTTGTCGTTTTAGTGGGAAAATGCCATGTTATCAAAAGGTACGGTGGTCAAGATGGAAATTTTTTTCAATATAAAATGACTTTAACGAACAAAATAAAATACAAATAATTAAACAGTAAAATAGACAAAATATGATAGTTTTTTTACGTATATAACAATTGATTGAATTTAACTATAATCTCAATATACAAATTGAAATGCTTTTGAATATGTAAAATATCTTTTGTCTTTTTCTATATTTGCAGAAGAATATGTGGACCAAAAGTCTTTTTCCATGTCTTTGTTATTCATAAAAAACAACTGATTGTGAAGTAATGAAGACGGAGGTTAGGTTTTTTTCTCGGTAGTCGGGTGTTGAGAGAAAAAGAGAGAGACGAGAGAGTTGGAAGAAAGCCGCGAACTAAAGTTCCAAAGAGTTTTTTTTAATAAACGTCTGTCCGTCCACTGAAAAGTCTTTTTAACGAAAAAGACGTGAAAAGTATTTTTAACAAAAAACAAACACCCCCTTAAACTATCCAATTATTTTATACACACAAGAAAAGAAAACTATGCATTAAACAAATAAACTGTTTTTATACAAAACAAAGAAAACAAAAACAGATTTTTTACGGTTGTATGTTAAACAAGTTTTAAAAAAATATATGAACTTGTTTCTTCAATAGAAAGAGAAAGTACTATCAAAAATTGGTCAACCAACTGATTGTTTTTTTTGTTTTCATTCAACACATTTAAGAAGAGTCGGTGCAAAACTGCATACTAACTTCCCCTTTTTGGTTAAAACATTAAATAGTAGGAAACAATAAAATTATTGTTGTGCTATGCGGTTCGTAACTTACCGAGTGAAAAAAATAAATAAATAACAATATATGAATCCTTTTGTTTTGTTTTCTTATTCCTTTCTTTAACTTCTTTTTCTTGATTAATGGTAGCGGCAGTAGAAATAGTAGGAAATTAAAACCAATCTATTTATCTTTTCCTTTCTACTTCTCGCCACAAGCAAGAAGAATGTTATTAGAAACCTCTAGAAAAAAAAATTGTAAACATTGTCATTTTAAGTGTTTGTAACTCCAACCTTTACATCCATATATTTATTATTATTTCATTTTACCCCAAAGACAGCAAGCTTTTTTAATAGTTTTATTTCACAAAATACAACTTAAAAATTAAAATAGGTTTTACGGTATGTGTGTGTTTTCTTCATTTTTGTGTGGGTTTGTGTGAATGGGAAAATAAGAAGATGATATATTCGGCTAGAGAAAGAGGGAGAGGGTTACGTGTGGAATGGGGGTGGACCCTTCCTATTTATAAGACCAAATTTACAATTACTCTTATATTTAATATTGTTCTTAATTAAGAACGTATAACCAACAATTAAACACAAAATCGTAACCGACAGTGTTTAAATTCGTTTTATAATATCAATCAAACCAAAAAATAGCTATTAAATTTCCCATTAAACACCTTCAACCAGCCAACTTTTGTAAATAATTTACATCTCATATATGGTATCCTTCATATATCATCCGTTTTGGACGTGTTATATACCAAACTAAAGTTATCACAAAGTAGAACACAAATGTAAACATATTTACATATTGGCTCCTTGAACCAAAATTTACTTTCAAAAACGGCCAAAACTCATTTTCCTATGACTAGAAAAACCCATTTTTTTTCCAACATGCACCAATCACAATACCCAAATACACCAACCAGATACACACACACACACACAAAACATTCATTTGCCGTCACCCCAATGTAATCAATCATATAGAGAGAGTGTGAAACCACAAGCTTAACCACGTTATAAAAAACATAAAATAGTTGCATAAATCAAGTGTACAATACAATACATACAAACGCGTTCAACGTTATACTGATAAGCTTAAAATCAAGAGTATTTGCTCACCGAATTTCACTTCAATTGAATAGCCAAAAGCGGCTTTTAAAGTACGAAAATACAACTGAAATTAAACAAACTAAACTAGTAAAACGGAAGAATACTAAAAAACGGAAATAGCAAAGGACTCGGTAAATCACGTGCACCATGCTTCACTTGACTTAACCAGGTCAGCTTTATTTGAAATTCTTTATTCCTTGAGCTAACGTGCTACACTCCAACAAACCCTCCCTCAAACATGACCTGTGTCATTGTCATGTTTACCCTTGAGAGAACACACACCCAGCCTTTCAAACGTGTCACGATGCAAAGGCTTAGTAAGAATGTCTGCCACCTGCTCTTTGGTTTCAACGTATTCCAATCGGACTGTACCATTTCCAACTAGTTCTCTTAAGAAATGAAATCTAACTCCAATATGCTTGCATCTCCCATGAAAGACAGGTTTTCTTGACAACTGGATTGCTGATGTGTTATCACATTTGATAACACTTCCTCCTATTGGCTGCATACCCATCTCCTCCAGAATTTCTCGAATCCAGACCACTTGACACGCGCATGAAGCTGCTGCTACGTACTCAGCCTCTGTAGATGACAAAGCAACAATACTTTGCTTCTTAGATGACCAAGAGACTGCTGCTCCATCCCACAATACTGCGTACCCTGATGTGCTTTTTCGATCAGTGAGATCCCCGGCAAAATCACTGTCTGTGAAGATTTCCATCTTTCCTTTTCCCTTTCTTTTGTACCAAATTCCGTAATCCACCGTTCCTTGAATATACCTTAGCACCCGTTTAGCTGCTGCAAAGTGTGACTCAGTTGGTTTTGACATGAAACGGCTTATGTAGCTCACCACAAATTGTACGTCCGGTCTTGTGATGGTAATATACATTAAGCTCCTCACAAGTTGTTTGAACAGCGTTTCATCAACTGGTTCTCCCTCATCGTGACTTAGTCTGCATCCAGGAACCATAGGATTAACTACTGCATTGCACTCCATCATCTTGAAGCGTGTCAACATTTCAACCGCATACTTTCTTTGGGAGATGTGAATTCCCGCTGAGTTTTGTATCACTTCTATTCCCAGAAAGTACCTCATCTTTCCCAAGTCGGTCATCTCAAACTCAGATTTCATAGAAACCTTGAAGTCTTCCATCATCTTCTCGTCATTTCCTGTAAAGAGCAGGTCATCTACATATATATTAACAAACAATAATTTATCTCCTTCTTGTTTGATGAAAAGGGTATGTTCCGATCTGCTTTGTGTGAACCCTTCATTAACAAAGTAGGCTTCAATGCGGCTGTACCAAGCCCTTGGCGCTTGCTTCAGCCCGTACAAGGCCTTGTGAAGTTTATACACCTTTTGCTCATTATCTTTCACGACATAACCTTGTGGCTGTTGAACATATACGTCCTCCTGCAGTGTTCCATGGAGAAATGCGGACTTTACGTCCATTTGATAAATGCTGCAGTCTCTTTGCGCCGCCAGAGCCAGCATTAAACGGATAGTATCCATTCTTGCCACCGGTGCGTATACTTCCAGGTAGTCAATACCATACTCTTGGCCATAACCTCTCGCCACGAGTCTTGCTTTGTGTTTTTCGACTTCTCCTTTTTCATTTAGCTTGGTTTTAAAAACCCATTTCACCCCTATGCATTTGGCTTCCTTTGGTAAGTCAACTAGACTCCAGGTCTCATTTTTCTCGATCATCTCGATCTCACGATCCATTGCTATCTTCCATTTGGGTTCTTTAATTGCTTCATCATAATAGACGGGATCTTGGTCTGCCATCTTCATCATATTTGCTTCTTCTTCATCTGAGTCTAACTCGTCACCAGTCACATAGTCTTGAAGATAGCTTGGGGGTCTGCGTTGTCTGCCCTCCCTCGCTAATGTATTACTTGGACCTGGATCATTTGTGACCTGATCTGACTCATCCAAGTCTTGTACCTCAGCACCATGATCATTGATAATGATGTAATCATCAGTAAAATCATAGTTTCCCCATGGCAGGTCTTCATCATCAGCTTGCACCTTCTTTCCTTGACTCCAATCCCAGCCTTTGTGTTCTTCAAATACCACGTCTTTGCTTATTACCACCTTCATCGTTTCTGGATTAATCAGTCTGTACGCCTTTGACTCCTCACTTACACCTGTCAAAACACAGATACAACTTTTGTTGTCTAACTTAGTTCGTTTTTCTTTAGGAATGTGCACATGAGCCAAGCATCCCCAGACTCGAAAATAGCTGACTGTTGGCTTCAAACCACTACAAGCTTCCTGAGGAGTAATATCTGAGAGTGCTTTGGTTGTGCTTCGGTTTAACACATAAAAGCTCCAGACTGTTGCTTCTGCCCAAAACATTTTTGGCATGTTCTTAGCTGATAACAACGTGACCACCATGTTTATCACCGTTCTGTTCTTCCTTTCCGCGACTCCATTCTGTTGCGGTGTGAAGCTTGTGGTCAATTGCCTTCTAATTCCATGCTCCCTGCAAAACTTACTAAACTCATTAGAGAGATACTCTCCTCCTCTGTCTGTTCGGAGAGCCTTGACTACCTTCCCTGTTTCCTTTTCTACTTTATCTTTGAAATCTTTGAAACTTTCAAGAGCTTGAGACTTTTCTGTGAGCAAGTAAACCCAGCCTTTTCGACTGTAATCATCAATGAAGCTCAAGAAGTACTTCTTTCCGGTATTTGAGATTGGGTTTATTGGTCCACATATATCAGAGTGTACTAACTCCAATATTTCTTCTGCACGCCATGAACTTGACCTTGGTATCGCCTCCTTGGTTTGTTTTCCCACCATGCAATCTTTACACACAGATGAATCAATAATAAATTCAGGTAAGTCACGTACCATCTCTTTGTGTTGTAGAGTCTTCATGATAGTCTTGCTGATGTGCCCGAGGCGTTCATGCCACAATTTTCCAAGACCATCATTGCTTGAGTACATGCACTCGTCAGTTGTTTGCTCAGTGGTCTCACTAGCATCTTCATTGAGAGGATACATGCGGTTGGAGCTCATGCTAGACTGAAAAATTAATCCTCTGTCTTGGTGGAAAACTTTACACATACCAGATTGAAACAGAAATGAGAGACCTTTCTGTTGAAGCTGCCCGATGCTAAGAAGATTATTCTTGAGTTCTGGTACGAAATACACGTCTTTGATCACAAATGTTATTCCATTTAGGATTAGCTTCATGTTTCCTTTTCCTTCTACCTTCATTCGTGTGTTGTTTCCAAGCTTTACCGTATTTGAGAAGCTTTGATCTAGATCTACAAACCGTCCTTTGTCACCGCACATGTGGTTTGAACAACCAGAGTCCAAAAACCATAGCAGACCTTTGTTTTCTCTCTTCACGTGAACCATACATCCACTATCTCCTTCACCTCCATCAGCCATTAGCATTATCTCTTCATTTTCATCAAACCCAACATAATTAGCCTCTTTTGCATTTGGACATTCATAGGAGTAATGCCCAAGTTTGTGACAATTGTAGCATTCAATAGTTTCTTTGTTGAAAGACTGTCGTCCTCTACCACGCCCTCTAGTGTTAGAGCTATCACCTGCATCAACCCTTAGTGCCTACTCCTCTTCTTGTTCACCTTTTTTGAATTTTTGCTCATGAACAATTAAGGTACTCTGCAACTCTTCTATAGACATTTGCTCAATGTCCTTTGACTCTTCAATCGAGACCACCACGTACGTGTACCGTTCAGTCAGAGTTCTGAGGATTTTTTCAACAATTTTGACATCAGTCATCGATTCGCCATTGCTTCTCATTTGATTGGAGATCGTCAGGACCCTTCCAAAGTACTCTGGTATGGTTTCATTCGACTTCATCTCTAGAACTTCAAAGTCTCTTCGAAGCTTCTACAGCATTGACTTCTTTACTCGATCGTTTCCAGCAAATCTCTTTCGCATGGATTCCCACACCGCTTTGGAAGTTTTCCGATCCAAAATCTGCTCGAACGTGACTCTATCGATTGCCTGGTACAAGTAGTGTTTGACTTGCATATCTTTCATTCTAAGTTCTTCCAACTTCTTCTTCTCCGCTTCGCTCTGAGCAACGCCAACAGTGGGTTCTCTAATTCCTGGATCAATCAGGTTCCACACCTGTTTTGCACGCAGCAAATTTTCCATCATTTCGCTCCAGTGTTCGTAATGGCCATCAAAGATTGGCACTTTCACCTTATCGTCATTCATCTTTTCTGTGATCGAAATTCTCTCTGATACCACAATGATAAGCTTAAAATCAAGAGTATTTGCTCACCGAATTTCACTTCAATTGAATAGCCAAAAGCGGCTTTTAAAGTACGAAAATACAACTGAAATTAAACAAACTAAACTAGTAAAACGGAAGAATACTAAAAAAACGGAAATAGCAAAGGACTCGGTAAATCACGTGCACCATGCTTCACTTGACTTAACCAGGTCAGCTTTATTTGAAATTCTTTATTCCTTGAGCTAACGTGCTACACTCCAACATATACAGTATATCATTTATGCAATAAGCTTGTATAAACCACATCGAATTCAATTTGCATAATTACATCCGTTTAGTGTGTGTGCATTGTACAGAATATACAACCACATGTGGAAAGTCTGTAAAACTTTGTTTGATAGTTTCAGACCTAACTGAGTAAAAGAGACTTGATATCTGACTCGGTCCGAGTCCAGGGGTTTGATAAACTAGAAAAACACATTTGACCGAGTTCACTGATAGTTTCAGACCTAACTGAGTAAAAAAACTGACTCAGTAAGCATTATTTTGTTGCTGACTCGATCAGATGTGTATAAACTCAGTCAGATGTGTTATTCTAGTTTATTAAACGTCTGGACTCGGATCGAGTCAAACATAGGTCTGACTGTGTTCGGTTAGATACAAATCAAACACAGCCTAAGTCGCAAAACAAAAGAATATATAGGTCACCAAAATTCATGTAGATTTTGTCATCTTACACAAGAAATAATAAACCAAAATATTTTGTCATCTTACACACCTTTAGTTAAACAAACATAATCGACCACACAACCAAGAACACCACACCCAAGCCACCATTTACAACTTCCAACCAAAAACCTTAAACCCTTTTCCTATATAAGACTACGCCACATGTCCATGTCAGAAAAGAAGTCAACGCCCAAAAAGTATATGTCAATAATATCAATAAGCCTACTTTTAACTCGCAACACCAAAACCTAAGCAAGAAAACAAACCACCATACTTGATATGTACCTAAAACCCTAAAATATATATATTATGGGTTATTATGCACACGTGTCACTCTTGAATTCGTCCTTTTAGCTTCTTGTTATCATCTGATCCCCGATTGCCTTCCTACTCCAAGAAAAAAAAAGTGTGTGGTTTAGTATCTGTTTGGTTTAATGAATTTTTTTTATTTAAAGAAATCAGAAGTTTAAACATATCCCAGATAATACAAAATATATTTTCTAGTTACAGTTTGAAAATAGAATTGCAATTCAATTAAAATCATGTAATTGAAAGAAAAAGGTTTGTCACTAAAATTACATTTTTGGTCCCTGAGCAATCCCAAAAAGTTCTCTTGCAATTTTTGGTCCTTATTTGAGGTTTTTGACTTTTTGTAACATTTTGAACCAAAAACGTTACAAAAATATAAAGACCAAAATTGAAGAGCTTATTGGGACCAAAATTGCAAAAGAACTTACTGGGACCAAAACTGCAAAAATCAACTAAAATCAGGGACCAAAAATGCAAAAATGTTACCTGACTATTTTCCGCAACATTTTCACCACGAATATATTTCGTTTCTCGAATTTTAATAATTTTGTCAATATACACGGTTGTCTCCTTAGCACCTACTCCATCCCTACACACACAAAAATTATTATAAACACCAATTTAACCATAAATTATACAAATAAAATAAATAAATAAAACATACCGAGGGGTAACAACGTCCTTTTGCTGTTTCCTTTTCTTGTTACTATGTGTTTGCTCCAACAAAGTACTCGCACACCGTTTAAGCCACCCTAAAGGAGCCGAAAGCGGAGGGGTAATAACGTCATTACTAATTTCTTTTTTTTCATTCCCCGAATTCAATCTTTTCACCGAATCTTGAATTTCATTTGTACTTATTCGATATGGAACGTCTTTCACATCTTCTAATTTCTTCAACTCTTCAATTTTTTCAAGAATCTCTTCTCGATCACCGTGTAAAAGTTCCCGCTGTTTTTCCAATTTTACCCTTTGGTCTTTCAACTGTTGTATCGAATCATTCAATTCCGCCCACTCTTTATCCCTCCTTTCATGATCCAAAATAATTTCTTTCCTCTCATTTTCAAGTCTTTTCATTTCTAAATTAACTTGTTCGGTTTCTTTTTCCACCGTTTCTTTAAGAGTCGAAATATATTCAATTTCTTTTTTCTTTTCTTCCTCAAAAGCTTTCTCTTTTTCTTTCAAATAACATTCGACTTCTTCACGTTTCTTTTCGATACAATTTTCCAACTCTTTTTTTTGCAATTCAATATCCAAAATAAAATCGGTTCTTTCTTTTTGAATTTTCGAGAACCAATCGGAACGTTCCTGTTCGATTTCCTTCATGAACTTTTCCCGATCGCTCGAAAGGGCATTTACGTCTTTTTTATATTGTTCGCGGATCAAATCTTTTTCCATTTTCAAAACATCGCGTTCTTCTTTCAAGAATTTCATAATCGTAACTCTTTCTTCCGCGATTTTTTCCGATTCGAGTCGTAATTCTTCTCGTTTTTCGTCGATTAATTCCCATTCCGTTTCGAATTTCGCTTTTTCTTTTTTTAATTTTTCCGCTTCATATTCAAGTTCATGTTTCTGGCCTCTTATCATGTCAATTTCCTCTTTTAACCTTTTCTCTAAAATCATCAACTCATTTGTTTCAAGTCTCATGGCTTCAACTTTCTCTTCAGCATTCAAAATCTCCTTACTTCTTTCATCCAATAATCTTAAAGATTCTTGAAGATCCTTTTTCATTTGATTAACTTCCTCTTTTTCTTTCTGTAATAAACTTTTCTCCAACTTTAACTCTCTTTCAGCTTCAAGGACAGTTTGGTCTTTTTCCTCCACCGCGTTTATTTTTTCCGAAAGTTCCTTTTCTTTATCACCAATGGCTCTAGCTTTAACCTCCAATTCATGCTCTTTTTCAGTGATTAAATCCTCCCGTTGACTAAAGTCAACTTCCCTTAATTCAGAAGCCCGTCTTTTGCTCTCAATTTTTTCCTCCATTAATTTGAGCTTTCTTTCTAATTCGGCTTCAAATTGTGAACTTTTTTCTTTCAAAATAGCTTCATGATCAACCAATGCTTTTTTAATTCGCTCCTGAAAAAAGAAAAATGAGTAATTAACTAATTCCAATCATGATTTATCATAAATTCACATTCGACCATAAAATTTAAAGTAAATTACAGATTCGGTCCCTGTTATATCAGATTACAGTTTTGGTCCTAGTTTTAAAAGTCTTACACCGGTGATCCAATGTAGTTTCCAAATCTTTCACTTTTGGTCCTTGGTTTCAAAATCTTTCACTTTTGGTCCCTCCTGTTACCGTTTGTGTAAACCACATGGACCAAAAGAGAAATATTTGGAAAAAAAACATACCACCGGTGCAGGATTTTCAATATTAGGACCAAAACTGTAATTTGGTGTAAATGACAGGGACCAAAACTGTAATTTACTCTAAAATTTATATCAATTGAAATAATGGTAACTGTAACTCACAGATTCCTTGCTTGCAATTTCCTCTTGTTGTACACGTAACTCTTCATACTTCTCTTTTAACTCATTTTCCTTCTTTGTAATATCCTAAAAGTAATAAAGAAAAACATTTTATTAAAGAATGAACTTTCATTAAAATAAAACTAATTACTAAAAAATCAAAACTCAACCTCTTCTTTATCATTCAAGGAAGTTGCTTTCAAATCAAGATTGTGTTTTTCTTGTTTAATTGATTTATATTCCTCTTCAAGTTTCAATCTTGATGCCTGCAACTCTTTCTCAAGGCGACTAATTTCCTCATTTCTACTAAAAATATAATCTTCCCGTTGATTTAACAAAGCTTGCCCTTCAAGTAACCTTTCTTGTGATTGTTGTACCGATTTTTGTCTTTCACATAAAGATTGTCTTTCAAGAAGAATTTCTTTCTCTTTTCCTTCACACCTATCATATTCAAAAAGGGTTATAAAAAACTTAATGAAAATCATAAATGTAATTGATTATACAATAATAACGATATATTAATAAAGATATGCTAATGATGTAATAATAAACGATTAATAAAAACTACAAAACATACTCTAATTTGAATGAATTTATTTGTCTTCTAAGATCATCTTCACGTGATTCAACATCATGTAACTTTCTTTCAGCAGTTTTACGGTACCGATTAGCTTCTGATTCTAAAGATTCTGCAGATTGCATTTTCAAATTGGCTTCTGTCATTTTTTTTAAAGCATCTTCCATTATTGTTCTTGCTTCTGCTAATTTAATGTCGGCTGCAACTTTTGACTCGGCACATTCTGCACGCATCTCATGTAAAGCCTTTTCAATCTACAAAAAAAAACGATAGTTTACAGAAAGTTAGGAAACTAATAAAGTAATAAACAAATCATGAAAATGATTTTTTGTACTTACATTAGAAACACATTCTTTCTCTATTCCAAGAGCCTTCTTTAAGTTGTCTTCCCTTTTTTTTGCTTCTGCTAAAGATGATAAATGGGATGCATGATCGAGTTTTAGTGACATTTCAGCTGATTCTGCAGTCGATTTCATTTGCTCATAATTTGCAACCCACTCCTTTTTTTCAATTATCAAGATTCCCATTTGATTTTGAAGGTTGTATATCTACATTAAATTCACAAAAACAGGTATATAATAAGACTTTGATATTGATACTATACAATAAAAACCTAATTCTTTACCAATTAAACATTAGGGTTCTAAAAAGAAAAAAGAAAGTAAATGGTCACAGAAACACAACACCATGTCTACATCTTTACAACTCAATGTTGAAAAATCTTTCTTTTGGTTTTAACTTTTTTTTCTTCAGAATACCCCTTCCCTGCCCTAAAAATAGTTAAACTTAAACCTCTAAACTTGTGTCGAATTAATTTCGAGCTTTAAAACTCAATTACTACTATGCATTAATGGAATTCATACCAAAAAGAGAAAAACAAAACACCTAATTAACAAAAGAATAACATATACGTCGAGCAGTGATTATAAAGAAAGGGGCAGCCAAGAAGAATCTTAATCAAAACAGAACTAGAAAAAAAGGGTAAAAGAGTGAGGTACCTCAGCTTCCAGTTTAGCGATGTGGGCGATGAGTGAACCTTTATCTCTTCGTTTAATTGATTCTTCATCGAAGCCTGCTTCACGAAGACGCTTCCAGATGGTTTCATCACTCAAAGGGCTTTTGAAACTCAAAACCCTAGACGGATTGTTCGGTGTCGTCGGAGTTACAGCAAATCGCCCCGACTGAGGACTCGCCATTGGATCTGAAAAACCGGTGAAACTTCAATGCGAGAGCGATCGGTTTGGGGATTCTTTTATCGGTTTTGATTTTTCCGATCGACTTTACTCTTTTTGTTCAGAGCTGACTGCTTTTTCTTCTTCCTTTATGTTTTTATTTCAAATAAGCATTTATTGCGAACGACGGCGTTTAAAGCGCTAAAGGTTCAAAGTTCAATTTGTTTTCGTTTTGGGGTCCAAGATTGTTCAAAATTCAAATGAAAAGAAAATAGATATTGTTTTTAAAAAATATATTTGTAAAGATTACTCGAGGAAAAAACGAGATATTCTTTCCTTAATAACATCCTTGTATCTTTTTGATTTTGTATTGATCCCTCTTGTAATTTGTATTAATCTTCTTATAAAGTTTTTTAGGACTTTTCTCTTTATGATATTACATGCTCTTATAAAGGTGTATGCTACTAGAAAATTGAATAGACTATTAACAAACTTGCTTCTTGAACTAATGTCAATAATGTATGCTTTTATTATGAACTAATGTAATAAAACAACAAAAGTGGGCAGGACTAATGGACACACTTGCTTAAAGAGAATGTGCATATGAGATAAAAGTTCCGAGACTCGACCGTATATGCCTAAATTAACAAGAAATACAAGTGAAAAAAAAAAAGCAATGCTGAATTAAAAAAAAACCAATAAATGGTGGTGTCTAGGGTAGTGGCAATGGTGTCTTTTGAAAATGAAATTTTTGAGTTGTATAATAGATGTATGTATGTCTTTTGAAAATGAAAAAGTTGGGTGTATTTTGTTAGTAAAGTCGGGTGTTATATGAACTCATCAAAACATACATAGACAAATCATAAAATTATATCCAATAAGTAGTAACCTTTGGAATGTTTAGAAAAGAATTGGAATCTTTTGGATGAATGAGAATTTGAAGGAATAAGAATCCTAATGAATTGAAATCTTTAACGCTTTTGATTGACAAGTAATGGAATGAAATTATTTGTTGATTTCTGTTTGGTTTGCAAATGTATCAAAAGGAATTGAAATGAAAAGTATATAAAATGATTAAACTGCCTTTTATAAGGTTAAACATGTCATTGTAATTGGAGATAAAAAAACAATGAAATTTGAATTATTTGGCATTATCCAAAGGAATGATCAATTCAATTATATATGGAATTTGATGGAATCTTATACAATTCTATTTCATCAAATTTCCAACCAAACACGTTTTGAACGAAATTTCTTTTTTCAAATTCTTTTAAATTCCATTAGAATACTTGAAACAAACACACCCTCATATTCTACTTTATACCAATGAAAACCGCATTATATATAGAGTTTCTTTTAGAACCCTAAGTCTACTTTTTTCTACTTTTTCATTAACATATCTATGAATAATTTTCATGCACATATTTTCCCCAAATACATTTGAAGGTTATTTACATGCTAATCTCAATTTGTAACATCATAAATTGTCTAAGATAAAACACAATTGAAACTAATATTCTTACCGACTCATTTGAATGAGTTCCTAATTTTACAATCTAAACAAGACTCATCTAATACACCAAAATGTTAATCAACACCATAACTATCAAATGAAAAAATCTAAGTACATAAATATACCTATATACATTGGATCTTGGATCTTGAATATTTCTCCATCAATATGAAAAATTGTTTTACAAAAGTTGCTTCCTTCGATTTTCTAAAAACTAATTTATTATTGACACAAAAATCACACTTCTTGAGCTTTCTCTTTCTATACTTAATTCTACTTGTGATAGTTGTTGGGTATCCTTGACATGTCTCTTCAATGTAAACATTAAAGTATGTTGATGCACAATTTAACCAGAGAAAAGAAATAGCAAGAAACAAATTTGAAATGCTCAAAAGTCGCAAAAACAATTATATCCTTTGGGATGAAAATAATTAATCTCTAATTTGATCAAAAGTTTTTTTATCTTAAAACTCATAATTTGAAACTAAATACTTGATGCACCCGGGTTATATACCCATGTGGTGGGAGGTCTGGAGTTCGACTCCGACTAACCCATGTGGGGGATTTTCCTGGAAGGCGAATTAGGTGGAGGGGAAAGGCCTTTGCGCTTTAGGTAATCGTCAACCGTCCTGGGTTGCGGGGGTGATTACCCTCAGGTGAAACCATATATGTATTCGCTGGTTCCAAAAAAAAAAATACTTGAAAGACAAGTAGCTCTATTTATAATAAGTTAACCGTAAAAACTCGTGAAAATTAAGGAAACTATTTAATGATAAGAAAATAATAGATAAAACAAAAATAATATGCAAAACCGTAGAAATAATTAATAAAATTCCAACTTTACTTCCGTCATCAATTATTGACCCAATATGTGACCCAAAAGATGCTCAAATTTGGGCCCAAAAATTGGCCTGCTAGAAAACGATGTCGGGCCAACCGTCTCCTTCTAAGTTGTCTCCATGTCTTCGATTGAACCCCTTTGATACTAGTTACCACTTACCACTTACCATGAACTTGCCTCTCCAAGCACACAATTAGATGTTAAAATTTTGCACAATATTAGTTAACCAAGCTCGAAACCAACCAACGTGAAGGACAACCTAAAAGTTTGCACAAGATTAGTTAGGCAAAGGAACAAGAATTTACAATAGAGCTTGGCAGCTTTAGGGCCGGTCCAAACCAATTTGAGGCCCGGGCAAAAAAATAAGGGATAATAACTTATTTGAGTAACCATCTTTTGTGTTTGTTTACATTTGGGTAACTTTTTTTTTTTTACACATATGATCAATGAACTTGTTTGAAGTGTTCACATATTAACATTATTACCGGTTAGTGTAGGTTACCGCTGATGTGACGTACACGTAGGATTATGTAATGACACAGGAGGGTAATGAACTATTGGGTTTGTTCACATTTGGGTTTTTTTTTTTTTACACATATGACCAACGAACTTGTTCAAATGTTATCATTTTTATACTTTAAAAAACATATATATACTTCTAAAAACATATAAATACAAATATATACTTCTAAAAACATAAAACTATGTATTTATACTTATAAGAAAATGCATTTATAATTCTAAAATATATATTTATACTTCTAAAAACGTATTTTGGTTACATTTTTTCAACCCTACTATTTATACTTCTAAAACATATTTTATAGTTTAGAAGTATAAATATGTTTCTAATTTTTTTTAGAAATGTATTCGTAACAAATATTTTCCCATAGAAAACTTCTGATAGTATTATCGAGAATATATATAGTACAAGATGTAAAGATAAGTACAACTTGAATACAGATAAGAGATGATATCTAACTATGCATTTGAATGAGATAACTTTACATTTGAATAACATACTATCCGCTAATACCCCCTGTCAAGCTGATGGGTGGTGGTTCAACCTGAAGCTTGGTTCGAAAATACTTAAATAGGGGTCGAGAAAGGCTCTTAGTGAAGATATTAGTTAGTTGCAAGTGTGTGGGTATGTGTTCAGTCTTGAGTTTTCTGAGGAAACAACCTCACATACAAAATGATAATCAATGTCGATATGCTTGGCCCTTTTGTGTGAAATCGGATTGTGACTTAGAAATAGAGCACTATTGTTGTCGCACAAAAGAGTTGGAACAGTAGAAGGCAAAGCATATAGTTTATGTAACAAATGTGTAATCCAAATGATTTCGGAAGCGGTATTTGCCATAGCTCTATATTCGAATTCACAACTGGATCTAGAGACTGTAGATTGCTTTTTAGCACTCCAGGAGACAAGGTTTCCACCTAGAAAAATAGAGTAATCATAGGTTGATTGTCTAGTTTCAATGCATCGAGTCCAGTTAGCATCGGAATAGCCAATGACAGAGGAAGAGTGAGGTCTTTTGAAATGCAACCCATATGAGAGTGTACCCTTGACATAGCGTAAGATGCGTTTGACGACGTGAAAATGATCAATGGTTGGTTCCTGAAGAAATTGACTCACCTGATTTACAGCAAATAAGAGATCCGGTCGAGTTATGGTAAGATACTGAAGAGCTCCGACCAACGAGCGAAATAGTGGGGGATCTGAAAACTGATCACCGGTCTTTACTAGATAGTCGGTTGTGGAGAGAGGTATGGTGGTAGGTTTAGAGTCTAGCAAACCAGCACGAGTGAGTATGTCATGGGTATATTTGGCTTGAGAGAGAAACAAGCCATTGTCGGTATTAATGACTTCAAGACCGAGAAAATAGCTAAGTTTTCCGAGATCTTTAGTTGCAAACTCAGTGTTGATATGCGAGATAAAATTGCTGATGATAGTAGGATCATTGTCGGTGTGGATAATATCGTCAACATAAACAAGGAGATAGAGCAAGGTATGGCCTTGTTTGAACACAAATAGTGACGTATCAGCACGACTGCAGGTGAACCCAATAGTGATAAGAAAATTGCTTAGCCTTTGAAACCAAGCCCTTGGAGCCTGTTTGAGATCGTAAATAGCTTTCTTGAGTCGGCAGCCATGTAGTGGATATTTCTTGTCAATGAAGCCCGGAGGTTGTTCCATGAAAACGGTTTCAGAAAGCATGCCATTTAATAAGGCATTTTTAACATCTAGTTGATGCAAAGGCCATTTTTGCATTACAACTAGAGATAAGACATTGCGAACAGTGGAAGCTTTAACAACGGGACTGAAAGTATGTGAATAATCAAGTTCAGGGACCTGAGTAAATCCCTGAGCGACTAGTCGTGCCTTATACCATTCAATAGCGTCATCAGAGTGAAACTTGGTGCGGAAATCCATTTTGACCCAACAACATTTGAATTTGGGGGACGAGGGACTAAGTCCCACGTGCCATTGTCCCGTAATGCCAACATTTCTTCATCCATAGCCATTAACCAATGTGGATGTTTTGAGGCAGACTTGAAACCCTTTGGTACAGTAGAGGTGAATAAGGCATGTCAAATAGTTGATGTACCAAGAGATGCCAAATCTGCAATGTGTTTGGGTTTGACAATACCTGCTTTGCCCTGAGTGGTCATGTGACTGGAGGCACCCGAATCAACATACCAGTCGAGAGTAGCTTGCTTCGTGCTGCATTGGCTGTGAAAAGCTTGGGCTAAATTTGCATCAATTGACGCACCTTGTTGAGCAAAGGTTGGTAGATCAGGATTCAGGGCAAGCAGAGGCATAGTAACCATTCTTTCTACATAATTGACAGTACAGAGGGCGCCTACCATCTCCCCTGCCACCAGAGTAACTACAACGGCCCCGCCCACGGTTAGAAGATCCTCCACGAGATGTGGAAGGAGTATTAGTGGTGTGATTTTGAGTCGTGAAAGCAACAACAGTAGTAGCCGGAGAACCATGAAGTGAATTGAGAAACAATTCATGGCTCTCGGCTTGGGACAGGAGCTGTCTAAAACGAGGGTAGACTGTGGTTGTCCGGTGCGCTGTGGAGAAGGATTCAAAGGCAGACCCAAGGTTACACAAGAAATAATGAGCTTTATCAAAATCACTAACCGGATTACCAATTGCTGCTAATTGATCACAAAGAGCCTTGAATTTCCTCCCAAATTCAGTGACGAAAGAGGATCCCTTTTGTAGTTATCGTAGAGAATCACATAGAGACTGCAGCCGTTCACGGGAATCATGGTTGTAGGTGTGTTCAAGAGACTTCCAAATCTCGCGGGCTGTGAAGAGGCCAAGGGTTTCGGCCATGGCCTCCTCCGATAAGGAGGATTGAAGGAGGAGAAGTGCCCGCTGATCAGCCTCATGCCATGCTAAATAAAGCAGATTCAGTGTTGACTTACCTTCGACTTCAATGGTGGTAGAAGGAGCGGGTGAAGACCCATCAACGTGTGCCAGTAGCTTCTGATATGAGAGCAGAGGTCGGATCTGGTTTTCCCAAATAAGGTAGTTCGAGGATGTGAGCTTGATGGTAAGAAGATGGAGAATTGTAGAGAGCGGAATGAGTGTTTCGGAGGGAGATCCATATCGAGGCATGTAATTCTAGAGGGAAAAGAGAAAAAAAGGGGTACGACAATGGTTAGGTTAAAACTCGTCTGATACCATGTAACAAATATTTTCCAACAGAAAACTTCTGATTGTATTATCGAGAATATATATAGTACAAGATGTAAAGTTAAGTATAACTTGAATACAAATAAGAGCTGATATCTAACTATACATTTGAATGAGATAACTTTACATTTGAATAATATCTTATCCGCTAATAGTTTTTATACTTTTAAAATGTAAACATATGCTTTAGAAGTATAAATATTAGGGGTGAAAAAAAATGTAACCAATACGTTTTTAGAAGTATAAATATATATTTTAGAAGCATAAATACATTTTTTATAAGTATAAATACATAGTTTTATGTTTTAAGAAGTATATATATGCGTATTTATACGTTTTTAGAAGTATATATATATATATATATATATATATATATATATATATATATATATATATATATATATATATATATATATATATATATATATATATATATATATATATATATATATATATATATATATATATACTAGCTGCGTACCCGCGCAATGCGGCGGACGGCGAGTACTTTCCTTTCGGCTAATTGTTTACGCAAGATTTTGGTATCATTTTACGGGAATTCCATATGTTTGTTATAGAGATTTTTATCGAACACTTCAAAATAATAATGACCATGTGTCTTAATCTTAGTGGAGTACCCGCGCAATGCAACGGTCGTTGAAGGGGGCGGGGGGAAGCGGTGAATAGGTTTTTTCAATAATTAATTACTTTTGACAAACGTTCATAATTTCTTTTCAGAAATATGTCATATTCTAAATAATATACAATGAATCAGAAAATAGCTTTTACCATAAAGTGACATATACAGTATTATATAAGTGGTTTTCTTAATTTGAGTTTTGTTTTGGTGAGTTGTGGATCTTAATATGAAAAGATAAATTTTCAAACAATTTTGGGTAACAGGTGAAATATATCATTGATGAGGGAAGGGTTAGAGATAAAATATATTGGCAACGAAAAATGATGGGTAGATGTTTGTGAATAATAATAATAATAATAAATTTATATTTATATAAGAAAGCTTTCAACGATGTTTTGGGAGAAACATAAGGGGTCGATTTACCGGAATAAAGATATAAATATTCACCAGCAACACAATAGAGATCTTGTTTACTATCTCGTTAACTTTCAATTTAAATCTTAAGACACACAAAATTATTATTTGTTAAATATGTATCATAAGTATAGGGGATACTTTTGGTTATAGGGTAAAATATGTTTGAATTTCCTAATGGGATTTTTTCATTGACCCTATAAGGATAGCTTAAAAAACGCTTGTATATTTAAAAAATAATTAACATTAAATATGTAAACACTTGCAGGAGGAATATCGATACCGTTTTTGCAATTCGACACGATTAACTTCAGTATAAACAACGCTTGAATGTATTGAAAAATCAAGCCTAACAGAATCCGCCAAATAAACTTTGCTTCTCTTGAACTCTATTACTTTAAAATAAACATTACTTTCTATACAGAAGGACGTCTCTATACGTTTGGTCTATTACCCCTCTTTTGTGTCAGACCCACCTATTAAAAAAGTGGGTTGTCCTACTTGACGAAAACCATATGTTTGGTCATAAATCATGATTCAATTTATTTATAATCAATTTAGTAATCTAAAGTTTTCTAAAATTTTAAGAATTCAACTGTATTTATTTATTTGGTTTTTATTACACAGATTTATTTCGATTATTTTTCCCGCAATACATATGTACTTTTAGATGTGCATATTTATTTATGTAACTTTTTATGTCAATGTGTGGACATGAAATCAAATTATGATTTATCCGAAAGGGTTTTTTTCTCTTTTTGACCAAAATGTGCTTTTTACGCCTACTTGCATGCCTAATTGCCTGGGATTTAATATTTTCACATATAAAGGGCTTTTTTCTCTTTTTTACCAAAATGTCCTTTTCATCCGAAAGGATCCAAAACCACATCTGGCTCAAAGTTTCAAAAAACCAATTAACTTTCGTAAAACAACGTTTAATTATTGCATCTGATTTAAAATTTTACAGCGATTTTCTAAGCTTTTAAGATACGATTTACCAAGAGCATACCCTCCAACAAAGAGATCTTGACATTTACATGAACCAAAAACATAAACATCTTATTCTCACGCTTTAGATCTCTTCATTAACTTAAAACTCCGAATTTGTTCAGAAACTTAACCAACATATATTCCAAATATCCAAATTTGAACTTAAAATAAGTCATTCCCATTTACAGATTATTTGAACCCTTTTTTGTGTCTATAATATATCTGGAACAAAATGTGAGACAGAAAGAGAAGTAATGATACATAGTCACATTCATTTTCCAGTACAACGGCTTGGGTGGGGTGTGTTAGAAAGAGCGTTGTTCCAATATAGAGCAGGATGTGGGAAAGTCATCCAGAGAACAGACCTGACGTAAAAATACCCAAAAATACCTTCAAAGTTCAACACATTCCTTCAAAGTTCAACACACTTCTTTACTGCTCAAAATACCCAAAAATACTCATATACAAACACACCGTGGCATTAAAATTTACAATCTGGTATTGTCGGTTAAACACAAAGAGATCTTAAGATATGAGGCATGCTATTTTAATGTTGATTATTTATGACATAAAAATCTTACCTTTGACCATTTATGAGGCAAGCCATTTAGCCCTGCATACAAAAGCCATTCTAATGCCAAAGTTAGCTACTAAGACAATTAAATGAAAGAGTTAGCTTGTATCTAAACCAAGCATTGGTGTTCCTACACAGACACAGCAACACACATACACACACCAATAGTACTACAAAATCTTAAAAAACATACATGTGGAATATCTTCATATATGTAAGTTAGATTATTTGAGTTACTCAAACACGCTACCCGTATATATAAAAGCAGGACACCGAATAACTAAAATCTACATATAGAATACACTATATTAAACAGAGGAATCTACCAATATGTTGTAAGAAGAAGTCATGTGAGTGACCCAAAATCATATCAAACCCACTGAATTGAAATCTTAAATCAGATGAGAAATTACAAGAGTGGGAAATCTAAATGGACACATTTTGGCAACATGGTCCTAAAAAGATTCTTGTTGCATTGTCCTTTAAGATTCCTATTGTTATGAGCTCCAGTTGTTCTAATGTTTATAATGAAAGAATCATCCTGATACATGGTGAAAGTTGAACAACAGTCAGAAACATGGCTCAATTGTGGAGCCTTATTTTGTCATGGTCCATGGCGTACCTGTATACAAACAGCCAAAAATGGAGTCTATATCTAATGTTAAAAAGAAAAGAAGAATAAATATATAACTTTACATCAAAATAAAGAAAACCTGCAAATAACAAATTCAATCAACCAGGTGTGCCAATAACAATTTCAACCCCTGCAATAAAGATTTAAGATTACACATGCTTGTAAATCTTTATTTCTAGAAAATATGCTTTTAGGTTTGGCAATTAGGAAATTAGAAGTCGGGATGTAGGGTAGGGTCAACACCATGAAAACGTGCTTCTTGAAACATTTAGATTGGCGATGGTGAACAACGATTGTATTGCAAGCCGACGGAGGCCCCAACTTTGGTTGAGCGATTGAGGTTCAAGGCGAACAGCGACACCAGTGGAGGCGATTGCGTGGAAAGCAGAAGGATGCCCAGATTGAAATCGATGGTGCGATATGGACGGAAAACATACGACGGATTCACTGATTGTGGTAGATCGACACATTGTGGTTGAGTTGTTGGGTGATTATGATTGTAGAGAGACGGAGGGATTCACCGATTGTTGTAGATTTACACTTTGAGTGATTGTGATTGTAGAGAGACGGGGGTGGAGCTGGTGCGATTGGGATAAAGAATGAAACTGATGAGGGGTTTATTAAGAGATGTTGGTGAGGGAGAAATCGGACGGTTTTGTTGAATTTGTGAGTAATTGAAATAATCCTACGGTTGAAAACATACCAGGTTGGCAATCCATAGTCACCACGCTGGCAATCCATGTGAAGTGTGTTTTCACTTGTGTAATACGCGTATTCACATATGCAACCAAAGTCTCATGCATTGAAGTCTTGTACTGTCTTAAAAATTAAGACTTTTGTGCATAAAAGGGTTGTAATTTATATATGGTTTATAGTATATATATATATATATCAAGGTTGTAAAAGTCGCTAGGCGGTAGGCGGGCGGTGGACTGGGGCCTAGGACTAGTCGGTCTAGGCGAGGACTAGTCGGCGCCTAGGCGGGGAGTATTAATTGTAACAAAATTTATTTTTTAGAATTTAGATATTACCTATATCCCTACAAAATAAATAAATAAGCATAAAAATTTGATAAATCTAAGTGTTTAAATATGTAAGTCATCAAACATCATAATGTTTAGACTAATTAATGATATTTTTGACAATTTTAATCATCAATAATCGTAACTTAGCCACTGATTATCATAATTAATGACATTTTCTAAAATTAAATTATAAAAATCTAAAATTTTGATTTTTTTTTGAAAAGTTGATAATTTTTGAAAATTCTAGAAATTTGAAATTTTTTGAAAATTTGAAAATTTTGAATTTTGAAAAATTGAAAATTTTGCCGCCTAGACCCGCCCAGACCCGCCTAGGCCCGCCTAAACCCGATTTTGACCGCCGTTGACCAAATCCGCCTAACTTGACCGCCTACCACTAATCGTAGGCGGAACCCGCCCGCCTAGCGCCTAGGCGCCGCCTAGGCGGCCGCCTAGGCCGACTTTTACAACACCGATATATATATATATATATATATATGTGTGTGTATGTGTGTGTGTGTGTGTTTTAAAGTATAATAATGATAACATTTGAACAAGTTCGTTGGTCATATGTATACAAAAAAAGGAAATTACCCAAATGTGAACAAAACCAATAGTTCAGTGCCCTCCTGTGTCATTACATAATCATATGTGTACGTCACGTCAGCGGTAACCTACACCAATCGGTAATAAGGGTAATATATGAACACTTCAAACAAGTTCGTTGTCATATGTGTACAAAAAAAATAGTTACCCAAATGTGAACAAACGCAAAAGATGGTTACCCAAATAAGTTATTATCCCTAAAAAATAAAAGGGCCCTCTAATTACCAAAATTTAATGTCGATTTGAGAATATGGAGCTTACAATTCAAGGTCGTTGAGGTGCGAAGAAGTGAAGACGTTCCTTCCTCAATATTTTTCTTAAATGATGTGTATTGTTGTCTATAAAGTTTTAAACATAGCCATTACAAAAAAGAAAAAGAATCTATAAAGTTTTATAAGAGCTGATATTTAACTATACATTTGAATGAGATAACTTTACATTTGAATAATATCTTATTTGCTAATAGTTTTATACTTCTAAAATGTAAAAATATGTTTTAGAAGTATAAATTTTAGGGGTGAAAATGTAACCAAAATATGTTTTTAGAAGTATAAATATATATTTTAAAAGCATAAATACGTTTTTTATAAGTATAAATACATAGTTTATGTTTTTAGAAGTATATATATATATATATATATATATATATATATATATATATATATATATATATATATATATATATATATATATATATATTTAAAGTATAATAATGATAACATTTAAACAAGTTCGTTGGTCATGTGTATACAAAAAAAAAAAAAAAGAACTTACCCATGTGAACAAAACCAATAGTTCATTATCCTCATGTGTCATTACATAATCTTATGTGTACGCCATGTCAGCGGTAACCTACATCGACCGGTAATAAGGATAATATATGAACACTTCAAACAAGTTCGTTGGTCATATGTATACAAAAAAAAAAGTTACCCAAATGTGAACAACTGCAAAAGATGGTTATCCAAATAAGTCATTATCCCCAAAAAATAAAAAATCCCTCTAATTACCAAAATTTAATGTCGATTTGAGAATATGGAGCTTACAATTCAAGGTCGTTGAGGTGTGAAGAAGTGAAGTCGTTCCTTCCTCAATATTTTTCTTAAATAACGTTTATTGTTTTCTATAAATTTTTATACATAGCCATTACAAAAAAAAAAAAGATATATAAAGGAATATTTATACAAGTTTTTCCATGCAAAATTAATAACACTAGACTCAAGCATATCTTTCTCAAGAATAACATTGTTGATGGTACGCGATGTCGATATTCATCATTCTCATGACAACTTTTTTTATCATCTTTTTAAATTTTTGGTCCAACACATATAAAATAGAATACAAATAAAATATTATTAGATTATGATAAAAATCATAAAAACAATAAACATGATTCCATTTTTAAACTTCAACATGAAAACAATAAACATAATCTATTTTTGAAACTTCAACTAAACTTAGTGTCTCAAATAGAAAGTAAGATCGAATAGTGGCAATCACATTCACACACATAATACCATTCTTATTTGATGCTAATGCTTTAAACAAGATTGACAAGCAGTACTATTAATCGATATGGGAATTCCTAATTTAGTTTCACAATTCAACATTAAAATCAAAAGCTTAAATCACAACTTGGTTTCTAACTCCTAAACACAAAATTAAAAGCTTAAATCACTTAATGAATATCTTTCTAGCTTTTCCGGATTTCTTTTTTGGCAATGAACTCAGATCGAGATTCGTGAGAAAAGTGGGAAGAGACTAAACCGATTGAAGCTAATTTTTGCAAAAAATAATTGCGACTTTGAGTTGAAGAAATAAAATCGATTGAGAATTGATTTTGGGTAATTGCAATGTAGAAACAAATTAAATGGTTGTTTCCTAACTTTCTATAGAAAAAGCTATAAAATATGGAAATTAGGCCATTAGCAAATTTAAAATAGAACAAATTGTAGAAAAATAACTTCTTAAGGTTTAAAAATTGGGCCTACCCTACCGTAAACCCTTAAATGAAAAAAAAAAACTCAAAATTGGCTAAAAACTAGAGGATGAGACTCGAACCATGATCAATAAGGAATTCACAGAACGAGTGCGGTGAAAATAGGTGTAACATCCGCGTTTTGGGCCTAGGAGTTTTGGGCTTAAGCTGACAAATAAAATTTATTTTGTAAATAAAGAAAACAAATGAAAAACTAAATTTAATATTTTGTTACATTTTATATTGTGAATAAATGAACCAAATATAGTTTTAAAATCAAATTGTAACCAAATGTAATAAATTTTGTCATAAGGACTAAAAGTGTCAATTTGGCCAAACTTACCCTAAGTAAATTTGACTAGTCATGGATATAGAAAATTAGAAGATATATTAAAAGAATTGAGGTGGAGTTTAAATTAGGTCTAATAATTCCTTGAATTTCATTAAGGACCTAAATTGTGAAGAATTTAAGTGTAAGGGACCATTTGTGCCAAATTGGGAAACTAAGGGTTTGTTTTGACCTAGAGAATAACTCAAGGGAATTAAATAATTATATTTGGGGCATAAGTGTGAATTTAGAGACTTCTTATAAGAATAATGGACTTTTAGGGTGTTGAGTGAAGAAATATCAATCTATGGGGACTAATGTTGCAAATCCTGAAAGATGTAGAGTTTTAGAAGGGGGTTCTCCCTATTTCAGCCAAATATCACGTTTTAGAGAGAATGAGAGGAAGAAGATGGCGATTTTCATGGCTTCCATGGATAATTGTGTTGGTCTTGAAGGATTCTGATTATACTAGAAGAATCCTAGCAATCTAAGGTATAAACCTACCTTTTTAGCTTTAAATTTCGAGTTTGGGTTTGGGGATTGGACCCCAATCCGAGTTTTATGATGGGATGAGGTTCTTCCTATGATTCCCCAATGTTTATTTGATTTTTCTAAGTTGTTTGGATCAACATCCAATCCATGGATGATATAGATCCTTAGATTCGATTGAATTGGGTGTTATGAACCATAGAAATTGGGGATTTGATGATTTGTTGAGGAATATAGAAATTGGTGGATGATTATGGGGGGTTTTGGATGAGGGGATTCATTTCTAATGATTCCCTAAGGATTCCAACCTTTGATTGGTAGTCTTAAACCTTGAATCAGTAGAAAATAAGAATTGAGTGTTGAAATGGGTTTTATTCATGTAGATGATGATTGGATATCTTGTTTAATGGATGAATGAATTTGTTACATCAAATTGGAAGTATAAGTGGAGTGAGGATCATTTCCTAATGATTCCATGGAATGGAAGAAGGAATCTCTAATTGTAATCACCAACTGTAGGAATGGAATTGGGTATTCCATGGTTTAAGCTTATGGAGTGAAGTTGTGATCATGACATGTAATTGATTCATTTGAAATGATTTTGGATAGTTTAATTGGGTCTAATGATGTGTATTTTTGGAAGGAATAATGTCCTTTTGATATCCATAAGTGTTGGGAGGTTTTAGAACTTAAATTGGGTAAAAAATGAGTGAAAATGACCAAAAAATGGAGCTGCTGCAGGACGTAACACGACCCGTGTTACTGAAAGCATGACCCGTGCTGTCAAACAGAGGGTTACACGACCCGTGTAACCATTTACACGGCCTGTGTAAGTCTCTGTCTGGATTTTGGGTACTTTTTGGGTTTTGAGCTTTATGGTTTGGGCATTGGGTCCTTGTTTTAATGCTAAACTTTAGGGATGTTTTAACTAAGGTTTTCCTTATATTAGAGATTCAAGGACCTCATTTTAGATGATGGATGATTGTTCCTTCTTAGTTCAAAGAAGTAATTATAGTGCGACTTTTAGATGAATCGAGTATGATACATTCCATTCTTGTCTTGTAGGAAGGAGGTATATTGTTATGACTTGGAGGTGAGACTAAGGACTTAAGCTAGCACTCAACTAAGATGATTTGATGGATGGGATGATGTCTAGGAGCGCCTCCAAATGCGTTAACCTTGTGTGGAGTTAGTGTTGTCTCGTCAATTGACCTTGGGTGAGTTTACCAGGAGTACACATCCTTCCCACTATCTTTTGTGTGTGTTATCAATTACTTTTCATGCATGTTATTATGTGCAATGTGCTATATGATTACTATTTGTGCATTGCATGAAAATGAGTTTCTAAAGATGGTTTCAAATAAAGATGATAATGATGTTTTGAAAGATCCTATTTGTGCATTGCATTACATATAGGATGGGATTGACCGAGTAAACCTTACAATGAACTTAATGATGTTTAATGATGTTTGGCTGCAATAGCCACCTTTATGATGTTATACCCATACAGAGGACCTTTTAAGCTGGATAGCCACCCTCAATGATGTCTTGGGATTGTTTCCGACAATAGGAAACCGCATGAGGGAGTTGCTAACCCTCATGGGGCTAGTGTGATGGCCACTAGTCCTAGTTTTGCCTATACGAGGATCGAGTGACACGCTCTGTGCGTGTCATTCATGAACTTAGATATGTGCCATTGTGGCGAGTTGGACTTTTATGAGATGGACGTGGGTTTGGGATAGTTGCATCATGTATTGCATTTGCATATCATAACTATCTATTTTGAGTAAATCCTTATGATGTTTTAAATAACTTTTAAAGTTGGTGTCAAAACTATTTTTGGGGGTTTGTCCCGAGTGTGGTAGTTCACTACCTACTCGAAATGGGTCAACCTCCGGTAAGCTCACTAGGCATTTCAATTTCCTAACTTATTTTGATGTGTACTCAGGTTGAGGAGTTTAGATGACTTTAGAAGAGCTGGATGTTAATATGAAACTAATAATTAAAATAACATTTCATTAATAAAGAAGTTACAACTAAATAAAAAAACTAGTCGCCAACGGTGGGTATGTAGATGCTTACAATATGCTCCACGACATGTGCTCGTAGGTTGGGGTGAGTTTTTTGGCGATGCAATTCATTAAGAATGTCTATATTTACTTCTGCACATTCTTGAACAGTTAGAAGTTCATCTTCATGAAAAGAACATATCATTCGACCTTCATCGTTAAAATTTATGTTATGTAATATAATACAAGTGTACAATCAATGTTGCTTAGCATTTCAAGAAAACAATGTTCAAGTTCATATGTAAGGTAAAAAAGTTGTATGTCGCTGGCAGTTGGTTTACACAAATATTTTCGTTCATATAATTGAATAATGTCGTCACAAAACTTATTTAGACTTTCATGTGAAGCTCTTTCAGACATCCTCAAGTACTCATCATACGTATCGGGAACAATCTTGTATGCTAGTTGCCGTATTGTAGATGTACAATTTTGTAATGGAGCAAAATATCATTTGCCTATACCATCCAGCAATATTCTAAAAATATGGGAATTATCTTTCCATATCATCCACTAATTCATACGAATAGTTCTTTTCGCATCCGAAACATTCTTCTGAATACCTCAACACCATATAGGGAATTCTTAGCGAAATAATCTTCTACAAGACAATCATGTGCAGCTTCAAGTTTTTTGTCTATATAATTTATTTTACTTATTGTTTTGTTGAACGTGTTGTATCTTAAAAAACAAGAAATATAACTTGAGTAATTGTTGATAAAACATGATGGAAACATTCATATGTATCAGACAAAGACACATCGTCTAAGCTCCGGTGATGAATCCATATAGAAATTGAGAGAGAATTGTTACATTTATATTGAAAAAACAATGTTAAATGTAATGATGTAATGTTATATTTATAAGGTTAATATTACTATTTTTTAATTAAAATTTTGAAAAGTAGTGGACGGGGACGGATGGAAGACAACAATCATGAAGAATAACAGTTGCTAACGAACCCGTTGCGACATGCGTTTTGGCGTACCGTAAGGATGAGACGGCGTCTTTGCCAATACTACATGGCAAGATCAGACACCCCACATCTGCTTCGTATTCCCTGAATCACATACCATTTATTGTACAAAAAAAATACAAGATAAAAAGAAAAAGAAAGGAGGGAAAGTGTAACGCTTTTAGGGTCTGTTTGGTACGACGAAATGAAATCATGAAGGAATAGAATCGACGACGTGATGAAATGAATCATTACATTTTATTGTCATGTTTGGTTAGCCCGAATGAATGAAATTAGTCATTCAAACATGGTGTTTTTTTATTAAAACATAAACAACGAAATACAGTAAATTTGATGATAAAGAAAAAATGTTATTTTATAAAATAATTTTTTGTTAAATAAAGATATATCTTTAAATAAATTACATATAAACATATTTTATTTCAATCAAAATACATATCATATGTTCTGCAAATAAATATATATTTGTAAATAAATTAGATATATCTATAGTTTTTTTTAAAAAATTATAAAATAAAGAGAACAATATACTATACAATCTAAAAACATAAATATGATAAAAAATTATCTAATTTTTAAAAATAAAAAATTATTTAAATGAAGATTTGAAATTTTTTAAAAATTTGATATTTATTGGATATTATAATAAAAAGTAATTTAATTGTATTTATATCATTTCATTTCAGGAAAGAATTAAAGAAAAACACCCCTTTCCATGTAATAAAATTCAACCAAAGATAAAAAATCACATTATATGATGAATATTCAATTTCATTTATTCGAACAACTAAACATTTTTTTTTTTTTTCATTCAGACAAAATACCCCGTTCTATTTTTTTTTATTACTAAATACCATACGTTACGTTACTTTCATTTTCTTCTTGAAAAACAAAAGCCCAATGTAAATAGAAAAGTTATTTTTATTGTTTTATCTTTGAAGATAAGATAGAATACTTTTTCTTGTTAGCTTTTAATTTAGCTTTTGTCGTTGGATGATAGTATTTTGGTGTTTTTTTTTTTAACGGCTGGAGATAGTATTTTGGTGCCAAAAACATCATCATTTTTAATAAGTGCCATACTAATCAAAATTTTGCTGCTTTTTATAAAACCATAAAAGATAAAAGAAGTCCACTTCACTTCGTCCACTACTGTTCTTCATCGCCACCTCCAACACCATGGCAAAACCCTTCTCCGATTCGCTCGCATTCTTCCTTTTACTCATCTCCCTCCTTTCATCATCGGAATCTCGCCGGCTCCCTCAGTTTCTCGGCAAACCCTCACGGCTTCCAAAATCCCAAAACAATCTCGCTCAAGAGTACACTTACGAGACCCGATATTTTCATCAGACTCTTGATCATTTCAGCTTCAATGATCTTCCCAAGTTCCAACAACGCTATCTCATAAACTCCGATCACTGGATCGGTGCTTCCCGTATGGGCCCAATCTTCCTTTATTGCGGCAACGAAGGCGACATCGAATGGTTCGCCGTCAACACCGGCTTCGTTTGGGAACTCGCCCCTCGTTTCGGTGCCATGGTCGTCTTCCCCGAAGTAAGCCCTAACCACTGTATATAAAATTAAAACCCACAAATCGCGCTAATTTTGAGACGAAAACATAATCAATTCCATCAAAATCCGCGTGAATTTAAAATTTTCACTATAACGAGGAAACTTGGGAAAAATATTCAATTGCAGCATCGATATTACGGTGAATCAATGCCGTATGGGGGGCAGGATGAGGCATACAAGAATGCTTCCACTTTGGCCCATCTAACGGCCGAACAAGCACTTGCTGATTACGCTGTTTTAATCACCGATTTGAAAAGAAATTTGTCTGCCGAAGCTTCCCCTGTAATTTTGTTCGGCGGATCATACGGTGGAAGTAAGGTTTCCAACTTTTTCAACAAATTCAATCCATGATTAATTACATGAATAACAATCATCAAAACAATCTTTACATCATTTTCGGATCCTTTTTCTTAATTGGACAGTGTTGGCGGCATGGATGAGGCTCAAGTATCCTCATATTGCTATCGGCGCACTTGCTTCTTCTGCACCGATTCTTCAATTCGAAGATATCGTGCCTCTTGAAACGTTTTACGATATCGTCTCCAACGATTTCAGAGTTCGTAAATAATTAATTTCCTTAATCTTTTCTAATTCCACTTCACATTTTATAATAACCATCAAATTTAACTTTTTTATAGCGAGAAAGCACAAGCTGTTTTGACACCATAAAGAAATCTTGGAACATAATAAATTCCGTGGGTCAGAAAGCAAGCGGTCTTGATTATCTTGCCAAAACTTTCCACTTATGTGGGTAAGAATGTAATTATTATATTCTTTCTTTTTTTTCTATTAAAAAAGATAAATAATATTCGAGAATTCTTAAATGACAGGAAATTAAATAGTAGTACGGATGTTTCTGATTGGTTGGAATCGGCATATAGTTATTTGGCAATGGTGGACTATCCATATCCATCTGAATTTCTAATGCCTTTGCCTTCATACCCGATAAAGGAGGTTAGTTTCTATTTATAATTGCAAGAAATAGCAACCTATTTTTATTTATTTGTTTATTAATTATTTTTGTTTGATAGGTCTGCAAAGAGATTGACAATGCCCCTGATGGGACTAGTGTTTTGGACCGCATCTTTAAAGGTGTAAGTGTCTATTACAATTACTCCGGAATAGCCGATTGCTTTGAATTGGACGATGACCCTCATGGCATGAACGGTTGGAATTGGCAGGTATTGTGTTTGGTCTGCATTCGACTGAGACTGATGTCAGTGTGACAAAAAATTTCCAACTTTTATGTTTTTGTAGGCATGCACGGAAATGGTGATGCCGATGTCTAGTAACAGGGACTCTAGTATGTTTCCGGAATGGGAATACAATTCCACTTCTTATTCCGAGGAATGCTGGAATGAGTTCGGGGTGATACCAAGGCCCACTTGGATAACTACAGAATTCGGTGGACATGTAAGTTTGCTGGAATCCTCTATTAAGTCGGTCTTTTTACATTAAGTCAAAAAGAAAAACTATATTATTATTACTTTTATTTTAGAATTAATTGAGATAAAATGATTGTGGTTATAATTTGTAAGTAGAATTACAAGTCTGTCCTCAAAACATTTGGGAGCAACATTATCTTCTCAAACGGTCTCTTAGATCCTTGGAGTGGTGGCAGGTAACTTTGTAAGGAGTGATTATATTTTTTTCTCTAATCATCTTTTTTTTTTTTTTGCTATAAATAAACCATTATTCTTACAAAATTACGAAATAACACTATATAAGTTGGAAAGATGGCAAATCTTGAAAGACGCACAAAAATGGCTCGTTTTTGCAAAACATAATGTTTTTTCGGCATTTTTATTGAAGGTTTCAAAATAGCCGAGTTTTTAAAAAATATTAATTAATCGGTACGTTTTTGCAGTGTTCTTGAGAATGTGTCAGAAAGTGTAGTTGCTCTTGTGACAGAAAAAGGTAACATTTCAAATACCCATGTGATATTTTTGTCATATACGCTCGACCTAACAGTAAAGAAATGAGAATCCATAAGTCAGGTCTCAGATCAGTTGATATCACGGGTGGCATTTATCTTTTTTTTTTTGTTTTTTTATATTTTTATTCATAAAGTCGAAGGATATGTGTTGATGATGGATTTTGTGTGTGTGTGTGTTAGGTGCGCATCATTTGGATTTGCGGGCAGCCACGAGTGATGATCCTGATTGGTTGGTGAAGCAAAGGGCGTCAGAAATCAAGCTCATTGAGGGTTGGATCGATGATTACTACAACAAAAAGAAAGCGGTTTTTGACATGTAAAGATTGCAAGGTCTTCGTGGTCAGGAATGTTGGCATTTTGATGTATAGCTTCTAATCGAACTTTTTTTTTCCATGTTTGTATGTACATAACTTCTTTCATAATCGATGAGATTTGGCGTAGATACAAACCATCTAAACTTTATCTTGTTATGGTGTCGTATCTAAATAAAACAATGGATGTACGAAATGTTGGAAATGTACAGAGAACTAATTGGAGAAGAAATTGGCTTAATTTGTTGTATCTATTAGACTATGATTATTTGTATTATTTTTTTGTATGTCATTATTTATTCTTTGAGGGGTTTATATGTAATTATCTCCACTATATAATGAGCATAACCCCCATGTCCTTTGATATGGAGATTCATTTACACATGGTATCAAGAGCCAACCCCTCCCTTCCTCTCCCTCATTAAACTTACGATCATCTCTTCTTCTTTTCTCTTCCTTTTGGTTTTTCTTCTTCCCCTCTCATCATGTCAACATCCAACCCCAATGATACTACACTTCCCATGAACACCATCCTTCACCTCATCACCATCCGCCTCTCCTCCACTAATTACCTTCTATGGGTAAATCAAATGACCCCACTCCTCTCCTATCAACATCTTCTTGGCCATGTTGACGGCTCCTCTAATGCCCCGCCACCATCTATTACGGTTGATAACAAGACCACCGTGAACCCGGAGTTAGCGGAGTGGCAAGCCGCGGACCAACGCGCTCTCATCTTGCTTCAAGCATCTCTCACCGAAGAGGCATTTTCTGAAGTGGTGGGTCTCTCCACCGCCCGTGCCGTTTGGACGGCCCTCGAGTCTGCCTACGGAAACTCTTCTATGGAGCGGGTTCAGAATCTTCGTGATCAACTCCGTCTTCTTTCTAAAGGTACCGCTTCTGTTTCGGATTATGGTCGTCGTTTTAAGGCTATTTGTGATCAACTAGCGGCCATTGGTCACGCGGTTGATGAATCGGACAAGTGCCATTGGTTTTTATGTGGTCTTGGTGGCTCTTTTGAATCCTTTTCTGTGGCGATTCGTGCGTCCCGTCATGCTCACCTTTTTCGTGATTTGCTTGCCCAAGCCGAGGGGCATGAACTGTTTCTTACATCGCTTCATGGTTCGTCACCGCCTCCCGTTGCCTTCACTGCCGAGACTCCTCCCGGTCGCCCCTCCTCGACTGTTGGGCGCGGTCGTGGGACTCCTCGTGGCGGAGGCGCTCGCGGTGGTCGTGGCCGTGGGCGTCGTTCTCCTCATTGCCAACTATGTCGTACCAATGGCCATTATGCAAATCGGTGCCCGCAACTGTCCGAGTTTGCCTCTTCGGCCCCCGTGAATAACACCGACTTGGTGAATGCATTTCTAGCTAAATGTAATGTCAATCATACTCCCGGCCCGGATTGGTATGTTGATTCCGGTGCCTCGGATCATATGGTGTCTTCCTCGGGATCGGTCTCTCAACCCGCACCGTTCAATGGTGATGGCTCGGTTCAATTTGGTTATGGTAATACTCTCCCTATTTTATCTATTGGTCATTCTTCTCTTGCTAATGGAATTCGGTTACGGGATGTGTTAGTGGTTCCCCGTCTCTCGAAAAATTTACTCTCCATTAGTCGGTTAACTTATGATAATGACGTGGATGTTCTTTTCTCCAAATATTATTGTGAAATTCAGGATCGGGAAACGAAGCGGGCTCTAGCTCGCGGACGATGTGATCATGGACTCTACATCCTTCCTAATAATCCGGTGGCGCGTGCTTTCTTTGCTCGGAATAGATCGAAGGCTTCTTTTGAGTTATGGCATTCCCGTTTGGGACATGTGTCTTTTGACACAATTTCTTTGTTAAATAAACTTGGACTTGTTTTGGTGTCTTCTATTTTACCTAAACCGGTTGTATGTTCACCGTGCCAACTAGCAAAATCACATCGCTTACCCTTTTATAATAATGATAAACGTGCCACTTGTGTTTTAGATTTGGTGCATTGTGACCTTTGGGGTCCATCTCCGGTTACTTCGGTTGATTCTTATCGCTATTATGTGACGTTTGTTGACGATTTTTCCCGGTTCACATGGCTTTATCCGCTTAGGTCCAAATCGGACTTTTATACTGTGTTTGAGACGTTTATTACATTTGTTGAAACGCAATTTTCCACTAAAATTAAAGCATTTCACAGTGATGGGGGTACCGAATTTGTAAACAAAAATGTTAAAAGTATTTTGCAAAAACATGGAATTTTTCACCAAATATCTTGTCCGTATACCCCACAACAAAATGGGCGGGTTGAACGGAAACATCGTCATATTGTGGAAACCGGGCTCGCTATGATGTTTCACGGGCACATTCCGGCCTCTTATTGGGTGCATGCTTTTAGCTCCGCCGTGTTTATTATTAATCGGTTACCCACCAAGGTTCTTGACATGAAGTCGCCGTTTGAGGTGTTGTTTCATCGGGTGCCCTTATACGACACTTTCCGTCCTTTTGGGTGTCGAGTGTATCCTTATTTACGTGATTATGTAGCTCACAAACTCTCTCCTCGAAGTATACCATGCGTCTTCATTGGTTATCATCCGCAATATAAAGGCTATCAATGTCTTGACCCGGTTTCCTCACGCATCTTTATTACTCGACATGCCCGATTTGATGAGACTTATTTTCCCTTTGGCGGATCTTCCGACGCGGCTCCCATGGCCTCTTTGCCTTTACATGAGTTTTTTGGAGATGTTCCAGGTCTCCCGGTGCCCGCATCCCCGCCTATGGCTCCTCCACGGCCGGCTGCCCCATCTCCGCCCACAGCTCCATGTGCCGTTTGCCCGGAGCCCGTTTCTGTCGCACCTGACGTCCCCGAGCCTCCACCAGCAGCCGCCGATCATGTCCCTGATGCCGATGCCGTATCGGACCTCACCGGGTCAAGCTCTTCTTCTTCCGACAGCTCTCTTGGGCCCGACTCAGACACCGGTTCCATTGACGCGTCTGCTTCAGCCCCTCCTGAGCCCGCAGTGCCCCCGCCAGCCCCCTCGTCCTCGCACCCCATGACCACTCGTGCTAAGGCGGGGATTTTTAAGCCACGTTATCGAGTTGATCTTGCCCACCTTCGATCCTGTGGTCTGTTATCAGCTGTGCTATCTTCTCCCGATCCGGTTTCTCATGTCACTGCCTTGCGTGAACCTAAATGGTGTCATGCTATGCGCTCTGAGATGCATGCGTTACACCATAATAATACTTGGACGTTGGTTCCTCGTCCGCCTCACTCTAATATTGTTGGTTGCAGGTGGCTTTTTCGTACTAAGTACCGGGCGGATGGTTCTATTGAGCGGCACAAGGCTCGTCTTGTTGCCCAAGGTTTTAGTCAGGTGCCGGGCCTTGATTTTTCTCATACTTTCAGTCCTGTTGTCAAAGCTGCCACGATCCGTGTTGTTCTTTCTCTAGCCATTGTTAATGGTTGGCAGCTGCGTCAACTTGATGTTAATAATGCCTTTTTGCATGGCAAGTTGGGTGATACAGTTTATATGCAGCAACCCCCAGGGTTCGTTGATACTCGGTTTCCTAATCATGTTTGCAAACTCAACAAAGCTATATATGGGCTGAAGCAAGCCCCGCGTGCGTGGTTTCATCGGTTGAGCTCTTTTCTGGTTGCTAATGGATTCTCTTGTAGTCGGGCTGACCCATCTTTATTTGTTTTTCGGCGGGATCGCTGCATTCTTTACTTGTTGGTGTATGTGGATGACCTGATCCTCACTGGATCTGACACCTCCGTTATGTCTAGCTTTATTGCCAAGCTTCATGCTGAGTTCCGTATTAAAGATCTTGGGCACTTGAGCTATTTCCTTGGCCTCGAGGCGACGACGCTTCCACACGGTCTCTTCCTCAGCCAGGCCAAATATGCTCATGACATTGTTTCTCGGGCGGGTCTCCTTGATGCTAAGCCCATGCCGACTCCCCTTGCCACCAATACCTCCCTTGTTAGTGATGGTCCCCTTTATGAGGACCCCACGCGCTATCGCTCGTTGGTCGGTGCACTTCAGTATCTGACGATTACTCGGCCAGACATTGCCTATGCTGTGAATCAGGTCAGCCAGTATCTTGCTACTCCGACTGTCGCTCACTTTCAAGCTGTGAAGCGTCTTATTCGTTATGTGAAGGGAACGCTCACCTTTGGTCTCATTTTTTCTCGGCCCAAGTCCACCTCTATTGTGGGCTACTCTGATGCGGATTGGGCTCGTTGTCTTGATACTCGGCGTTCCACTTATGGCTACTCGATATTCCTGGGGGTAATCTTGTATCTTGGAGTGCTAAGAAACAGCCGACCGTTTCTCGCTCCAGCTGTGAATCTGAATATCGGGCCATGGCGAACACTGCCGCTGAGATAATTTGGCTCACTCATCTTCTACGTGAGCTTCATGCTTTGCCTTCCGGTCGGCCGACTCTCCTTTGTGATAATCAGAGTGCACTTTTCCTCACCCAGAATCCTGTTGCTCACAAACGTGCCAAACACATTGACCTTGATTATCATTTTGTTCGTGAGCTCGTTGCATCTGGCAAACTCATTACTATGTTCGTTCCAACCAAGCTTCAGGTTGCGGATATCTTCACCAAAAGCCTACCTCGTCAGCAATTTGAGAAGTTTCGTTGCATGTTGCGCCTTGGTCCACCACCTGTCGCTTGAGGGGGGATATTAGACTATGATTATTTGTATTATTTTTTTGTATGTCATTATTTATTCTTTGAGGGGTTTATATGTAATTATCTCCACTATATAATGAGCATAACCCCCATGTCCTTTGATATGGAGATTCATTTACACAGTATCATTTATCACATGGAAGGGTGCTTTATATAGCACTTACAAGATAGTAAAATAATGCACCACTAAGTAAGTGGGAGAAACCATTACAGGAAACATGGAATAAAGATAGCACTATTTATTAAAAAACATTTTTTTAACACTCACTCTCACGTTGAATAATGGGATTTCCAAAATTCAACTGGTTCAAACACCCTTTTAGGATTTTTCCATTAACAGCTTTTGTCAGAATGTCAGCTACTTGGTCTTCTGATCGAACAAAGGGTAATTCAATGATTCCAGCTTCCAATTTTTCCTTGATGAAATGTCTGTCAACTTCTACGTGTTTCGTTCGATCATGTTGTACATGATTTTCTGATATTTGAATAGCAGCTTTGTTATCACACATAATTTTACTTGTGTCTTTTTGGATAAAACCAATTTCAGTTAATAGTTTCCGTATCCATAGAACTTCAGCAACTTCTCGTGCTATTCCCCTGAACTCTGCTTCGGCGCTAGATAAAGAAACTACCTTTTGTTTTTTACTTTTCCATGTAACCAGATTTCCTCCAACTAAGGTAAAGTATCCAGAGGTTGACCTTCGATTTCCTTTGTCTCCTGCCCAGTCTGGATCAGTGTAGAGTTGGATTTTTAGGTGCCTGTTTGTTTTAAACAAAACTCCATGGTTGGCTGTTACTTTGAGATATCTGAGAATTCTCCAAACTGCCTCCATATGAGAAGCCTGAGGTTGATGCATGAATTGGCTAACCACCCCCACAGCATATGATATATCAGGACGAGTATGTGAGAGATATATCAATTTCCCTACAATTCGTTGATATCTTTCTTTGTCTGCTGATTTTGCCTTGTTTTCTATACATAGCTTTTGATTTATCATCATGGGAGTCTCTGCTGGTTTGCAATCAATCATTCCAGTTTCTGCTAATAGGTCTAAAACATATTTTTTCTGGCAGATAAAAATCCCTTGTTTTGATCTTAAAACTTCAATTCCAAGAAAGTATTTTAGTCTCCCTAGGTCTTTCATTTCGAACTCTTGGAACAAATTATTTCTTAGTTTTGTCATTTCATCCTCATCGTTCCCTGTAATAATCATATCATCAACATATATAATTAAACAGGTTATGAGGTTATTTCTTCGTTTAAGGAACAAGGTATGATCAGAGTTACTTTGTTTGAAACCATATTTTCTCATGGCTAAAGTGAATCTCCCAAACCAAGCTCTGGGGGATTGTTTTAATCCATAGAGAGATTTTTTAAGGCGACAAACTTATCCTGGTTTAAAGTTCTTAGTAAAACCAGGGGGGCTTCCATATAAACTTCTTCTTTTAGTTCTCCATGTAAAAAGGCATTTTTTACATCAAACTGTTGTAATGGCCATCCTTCATTTGCAGCAATGGAAAAAAGGACCCTAATTGTATCAATTTTTGCAACCGGAGAGAAAGTTTCAGCATAATCAATACCATAGGTTTGAGTATAACCTTTGGCTACCAACCTTGCTTTATATCTCTCAACAGTACCATCGGGCTTATGTTTTACTGTAAAGACCCATCGACATCCTACAGGTCTCTTTCCAACTGGAATAACACATTTTTCCCATGTGTCATTTTTTACTAGTGCTTTCATTTCACTTTCCATTGCGTCTTTCCAGTTATTCATCTTCAAGGCTTGATCTATGCTGGTTGGAGTTTCTTCAGAGTATAATGAGGCAACAAAGGCCCTTGCTTCTTGAGTTAAGTTTCCTTTTGCTATATTAGCCATAGGATACCTAGAAAATCTCCCTTCTCTTTTTGGATAGTATCTCTTTGGAGGAATCCCTCTGTTACTTCTTGGTGGTAATACATATCTCCCTTGTTTCTGTACTGGTTCTTCTTGTTCTGTGTCAGTTTCATGATTATCGATAATATCTGGAGGATCTGGAGGATAGGGATATAGGGAGATTGAGTATTACTTACCTTAGATGTCAGGTTCGGAGATTGATCTGGGATGGCACTAGAGTTCGGATTGTTTGATTGTGTGGATTGTATGGAGGTGTCATGTGATTCTTCTTGAGTTGACTCTTTTTGAGTTGACTCTTCTTGAGTGTTGTGATTTTCTTCTGGTGTTATCTGAACATACTCTAACCAACTTAGTGCGTCTGTATATTCTTTTTTTTCCTGACCACTATGTTGGGAGGCATAGTAGTATTCTGTTTCAAGAAAATCATAGTTCATAGTGGTGAATGTATGACTGGTTTTTGGGTTATAACACCTATATCCCTTTTGGTTCACTCCATATCCGACAAATACACATTTCTCAGCACATGGGTCAAGTTTATTTCGTTGGGATTTGGGTATATGGACAAAAACGGTACATCCAAATATCCTTGGCTCAAGTATAAGAAAGGGGGGAATTTTCACAAATTCGGATAAGGTTTGTATTGGGGTTTTAAGCTTGAGAATCTTTGTGGGTAGCCGATTTATAAGATATGCTGCTGTAGCAAGAGCTTCAGGCCAAAAAGATTTTGGAACATTTGATTCGATTAAAAGAGCTCTAGTTATTTCTAATAAAAAACGGTTTTTTCGTTCAGCTACACCATTTTGTTCAGGAGTATGTGGACATGTGGTTTGATGGATTATTCCTTTTGATTCACAGAATTGTTTTATGGCGATGTTAACAAATTCCCCTCCGTTATCTGACCGAAGAACTTGGATATTTTTTTTGAAATTGGGTTTGGATCATTGTATGAAACATAATGAATTTGTTGAAAACTTCTGACTTATTTTTTAAGAAATAAATCCAGGTCATACGAGTGCAGTCATCCACAAATGATACAAAAAAATGAAGATTTTGTCCTCCAGATATTGGAGAGGGACCCCATACATTGGAATAAATAAGCGAGAAAGGGACATCAACTCTGGTGTTATCTGGTTTAAAGGTTTGTCTATGGCTTTTGGCTAACACGCATGTTTCGCAAAGTGAGGTATTTTTTGAGGAAAATAACTTTGGAAATAAAGTGTGTAAATAACCCATAGAAGGATGACCTAATCTTCTATGCCATATCCATGCTTCTCTTTCTGTTGTTCCATGAGCTAACATTGCAGTTCCATTTTGGGTCACCTCATCCACATAATACAATCCTTGTCTCTCAGTGCCACGCCCAATGATCGCCCTCGTCCTGATATCCTGTAAGATACAAAAGGTGGGTTGCATTAGAACTGAACAATTTAGTTCTTTTGTAACGTGGCTTATTGATAAAAGGTTTTGTGATAACGAAGGAACATAAAGACAATTAGACAGTTTCAATGTAGGAGAAATCTCGATTATTCCTCCCTTTTTAACTTCCATTTTTCCACCATCTACTGTTTGTATATATGTTCTTTGAGGTTCGGACAACGAAACAAGATCAGATAGTTCATGAGTCATAGTGTCTGTAGCTCCGCTGTCAAGTATCCATGTTTTATCCTTTTTATTATCACAGGAAAAAACCATGTTTGCATTTCCTCCAATTTGTGGGTTTTTTCTGCAATTTTTAAAACTTATTTCCAAATAAGGAATTATAGAGTAAAGTTTGGGATGAATTTTTGAAACTTCTTTTTCTCTAGGGTCAAAAATGACATTTTTGCAAATTGGAATTAGCTTTAGGTCAAAAACTGGGATCTGTTCTTTCTTCCCGTTACCTAAATTGTTTTCATCTCTTCCTCCACCCTCTCGTTTTTCTGCTACACCACCGAAACCCCCACCGCCGCCAAATCGCACGCCACCGGCTGAGGAATAAGCATCGGCTCGACCGCCGGAGCCCACGCCGCCAGAGCCGAAGCCGACGCCGCCGGAATAAGCATCGGCTCGACCGCCGAAGCCGACGCCGCCAGAACCGAAGCCGACGCCGCCTGAGCTCCTCTCGATCGGACTTCCGCTATGTTGATCGGTTCGTCCGCCGCTGGAATAAGCATCGGTCGCTGTGGTTTGTTGCTGCTGTCGACCTGATTGATCGAGCCAGGTAAGTGCGGCGGCGGCGGCGCTGTTGTTGTGGTTGCCTGTGGCGGTGGCTGCTTTACCCGATTCAGGTCCACTGTTCTTAATCCCTTTTTTTTCCATCGGACCACCAATCGGGATACCTGACCAATTTGAAGCACTGCTCTTTGGTGTGTTTCGTCATCCCGCAATGTTCACATTTTAGGTGGGTTTTATCTTCTTTGTTGGTTGGTTTATATTTTTTTTTTGAAAAAACTGATCGATTGTTTTGTTTGGCGAGGAACACTCCTCCGGTGGATTCGGTTCCCTGTGATTCCATTGAGACAGTTCCCAATATATTTTGGTGAGCAGCTTCCTTTCGGACAGCCGTATATGCCGCCTCGGGAGTTGGAAGAGGATCCCATCGTAGAATTTCCCGTTTGACCGGATCATATTTTCGATCAATAGCATTTAAAAATTGAAAAAGTTTTTGTTCAGATCTGATCCGGGTGTATTCTTGGATATCCCTTGGGCACTGCATCGGGTTTGGTTCCATTCTTTCTATTTCGCCCCATATTCCTTGCAACATGATCCAGAAGTCTTCAAGGGAGGTAGTATTTTGTTTAATTTCATTTGCTTTTATATGAAGATTAAACGTTTGTAGCTTGTCTTTTCCGCTGCTGTAAGTAACCACTAAGGCATCCCAGAATGATTTTGCTGTGGGATACTCGGTCAGGTTACTTGCAAGTACCGGTTCTATGTTTTGTATCAGCCATGAAAAAACAACAAAGTCTTCTTGTTCCCACTGCTCAAAACTTCTATCTTTTTGATCAGGAGGATTTGAGTTTAAGTGAGACAATAAGGACTTTGATTTTCCGCCTATAGCCACTCGAATCATTCGGGTCCATAGAGCATAATTCTGGCTGTTGAGTTTGAGATTAATTTGGAGAGTGTCGGATAATTTTGGGTTTTGTGGTTGGGAATTTTTGAAAAAATTAGCTATTTGTAAAGCTAATTCTGAATTTGATGTATCAGTTTCTGACATGGTTGATTGATTTCTTTGTTGGATAGGTGATAAATGGTGAGCTAGTTGAGGATCTTTAGCTCTGATACCATGTTGGAAATGTACAAAGAACTAATTGGAGAAGAAATTGGCTTAATTTGTTGTATCATTTATTACATGGAAGGGTGCTTTATATAGCACTTACAAGATAGTAAAATAATGCACCACTAAGTAAGTGGGAGAAACCATTACAGGAAACATGGAATAAAGATAGCACTATTTATTAAAAAACATTTCTTTAACAATGGATGTATCTAAATAAAACAATGGATGTACGAAATGCATATGAAAATACTTTGACCATTAAGCTACTACTCTTCCTTCCTTGCTTCGTCTCTCTTTGTTTCTCGATGTCTCTCTTTGGAAAACCTATAATTCAAAAATCAAAGTGGGAACTGAGTTTACGAGTCCAAACCACTAACTGAACACCTTAAGTTATCCTAAATGCGTGTTCTGTGGTGTTAATTTGGAGTTTTGCAAAAACGATTTAGTTTACAGTGAAAAAATCCTAAATATGAAAGATCAAAAGGTGAATAAGACGTTAATGATACGATTGAACATGCCGTTTACATATGAATGCAACGGTAAATTTTTGACAAGAATGAGCTCTGCAGCATAGCAATGGAAGCTTCTTATCCTTTTAAGTTTTAAGAACTCTGATAGACACCCTTACGCATCATCGATCAGGGATGAACTCTAGAAGAATGGTGTTGGGTATCTTGAACTAATTGTTTGGGCTTTTTAGTTTTTAGTTTTTCTTTTTGTAATTTAAAAATAATAAATAATACAATTGAAATTGAAAAAGAAATTATTAAGGGTAAAATTGTCATTTTATGTCTGTCAGGGACCAAGCGCAATAAAAACATAAAATAGAGATCGTCCGAGTTAGAAAAATGAGTTAAGGACCAAGCACAAATTATCTCAAACCACCAGAACCATTCGCGTAATTTACTCTAAATTAAATCATTGAATACAAGTATGTAATAATAATATATAAAAATACTATATATTTACTATAGGTGGTTAGTATCCATTTGACTAGTTTTAGTGCCTTTAATGAACCAATTCCTCGGTGGTCAATAAAGAACACATACAATTAGAATTAAATTAAATCGAGAAGTTTAAAAATTCAAACAATTACTTTTAAAACGAAAATCAAAATTGAAAACCCGTGAAAGCAAAACAAAAGAATCATTTTAGAAAACACAGAACACTTAATCGAACAACAAAACTGAAAAATCATATAAAAACTAAATAAGAACCTTTTTTATATAAAAATAGAAATTATTGGACTTTTAATAAAGAATAATAGTCTATGAAGTACACCTACTATCATAAAGTTTAGTTATTGGTAGAAGTCAAACGTGAATATCACAAAAAAAAACTCTATGAGAACAAGAAGAGCTCAAATTCAAGCTCTTTTACTTTTATAAATCAGGGAAATTGCATATGATACACTCCAAGTTTGATATTTTGTAATATACCACAGTTAAGTGCGGGTTCTGAGTTTCTTTAGATTATTTTTGGATGAAATGTTTTTTTTAATTGATTCGAACTACAACTTTTGTGTTGTGTTGATATTTATTAATTCGTGAAAAGTTAATAAAGATGGCCTTCATCTGTTGGGCCTAATGATTAGCACCCAAAGTCCAAATTCAAATCTTATGTGGGGCAAATTCAAGTGGGCTTGATGAACAAAAACATTATAACCGATAACAACTAACAACTGATTTTTCTTATATCCGGTTTTCATATATTTGATTTGACCAAAATCAAACCGTGGGTTTGATATTGATTTAAAAAAAATTACTAATCAGTTTTTAATTTTGGTTTTTAATCAAACTGAAAATTGTAAAGACATTTCACATTTTGTACATCTTACAGTTTTAATTAAACATAAGTTTTTATATTAAAAAAGGATGTACAAAATAGAAACATAGTGTCAAGTCATATCAGGATCATGTATAATATATACAAAATAGTAGCATCATGATCCCACTGGTTTTTACAACTACATATATCCAGGAAATATCAAAAAGTAACAAGTGACTGGAGACCCTCACTGCTCCCTGACAGCCTTACCATTCGATCACTAGGTCATGAAACATCAATAAACAACAAATAAATAAGTATAAGCTTAATGAGTAACTTAAAGAAAACACCATAGTATGTGTGAGTAAAATGATCTATTATTTACCATATTTAAATCATGTGAGTATCAAAATAAGATATTAGCATTTTTACCATGTTATTTTACATCCAGATTTTACTCCAATTAAAGGAATCACCAATACTTTAGGCTATACACCAGCCTGTAGAGACATTGCCCCAGTCTCTTATATACACCACAAGAATAGGCTACATTCTAGCCTTAAACACCAATTTGTCAAAAAGGGATTTCACACCTATCCCTTATTTATCATCATAAAGTGAAACATACTTTCTAACGGTTGAAACAACATATTTAATACATGTAATACATCTTCATAATATCTATGCAATACACAAGCAAAAACTAGGAGTGTAGAGATAAGTCACTCACCTTGAGTCCAAAAGCAAATAAGCTTAATTTGGTTGTTTATGTGCTTCCTTAATCCTTCTTATCTACAGGGGAACAAAGTTTAAGCCTTTTTAGTCATAACTTCTCACCATTCTTTTCAGTACAATTAATTTCATTGCTTTATACTTCACAAACTATATAGTGTCGCTATCTATGAACAACTGCACTCCTTACGAATTTTCAGCTTAAAAAACATCTTTCACACCATATAATTTCCTTTTCATCACCTAAATACACATACACAAAACTTAAGGAATATTTCGTTTATTTCGTTCATACATCTAAAACCCCACATTGCATAACTTCAAACCAACCTTAAATCACCTAATAACTCAATGATTACTTAGCAATCTTACATTAGAAACACATAGTAACCTTGATTCTTGCTTTCAGAGAAAACCCATTTTGGATTTCACATCCAATTCATAAAATCGACCCTAACTTGAGCTCACAATCTCCCATTCATGTTCTTTCTGTTTTTAGAAGTTTAAATAACCAAATGACCGACTAAAATACCTTAAGTGGAACTCCTGTAGGGGTCATTTGAATACTTGAATGAAAACTTTTGTTGTATGCAAATTCTGCTAATGGCAAATGATCTTCCCAACTACCTCCAAAACTAATTATACAAGCCCTCAACATATCCTCTAATGTTTGAATCGTTCTCTCGCTTTGACCATCCGTCTAAGGGTGATAAGCAGTACTCATCAACACCTTAGAACCCATCTACTCCTGGAAACTTTTCCAGAATCTGGAAGCAAATCGGCTATCTCTATATGAGACTGTAGACATGGGTACTCCATGCCTACTCACCACCTCCTTGATGTAGATCTTAGCTAGTGTTTCAACTTTATAATATTCCTTAACTGGAATGAAAATGGCAGATTCAGTCAAACAATCTACTATCACCCAAATTATATCATATCCGTCAGGGGTTCGAGGTAATTTGGTAACAAAATCCATTGTGACTTTGTCCCATTTCTTTTCGGGTACTGGCAAATGTTATATACTTCCGTAAGGTTTTTGATGGCACACTTTCACTTGCAAACACGTTTGGCAGTTTTCTACAAATCTTCTTACATCTTTCTTCGTGCCAGGCCACTAGTAATGAGTTTTGATTGTTCGATACCATTTGGTACTACCTGGATGTACCGAATATCTTAAGCAGTGGGCATCTTCTAGAATAAGTTTCCAAGCATCATCGTATTTAGGAACCCATACGCGTCCTTGAAAGTCTTCACTTGATGAGAATTTTCACTGAGTTGCTCAATGTATCCCACCATTCTTTCACTCTTTAACTTCTCCGATTTCAAGACTTCGATTTGAGCTTCTTTTATCAACTGTGGAAGACGACTAACCACACCCATATTTGTAGATACCACCTGAAGAGGACGTTCTTTTCAGCTTAAAGCATCAGCAACTACATTAGCCTTCCCGTATGGTACAAAATCTCACATTCATAATCTTTAAGAGGATCCATCCACCGTCGTTGTCGCATGTTAACCTTCTTCTGATCAAAAAGTATTTTGAACTTTTGTGATCAGTGTAAATTTGGAACTTAGCACCATAAAAATAAGGTCACCATATCTTTAGTGGAAATTCAATCGCAGCCAACTCTAGATCATGAATGCGATATTTCTTTTCAGCTTCCTTTATTCATATGCTATTAGACGGCCTCTCTGCATCAATACACATCTAACGCCCACTTTCGATGCATCATTATAAACAACGAAATCCTCATTACCTTGTGGTAAAACAAGGATCAGAGCTTGACATGAAGCTTGCTTCAACTTCTGAAAAGAACTTTCCTAAGCCTTGGTCAACTGAAACTTCTCTCCCTGTTTAGTGAGTTTGGTAAGTGGGACCGTAGGAGATGAAAAATTCTCAACAAATCTTTGATAATATCCAGCCAAACCAAGAAACCTTCAAATTTATGTGGGATTTTGCAGGGCTTCCCATTTTATCACTGCGTCCACTTTTGCTGGATCCATCTTGACACCTAGCTCGTTTATCACATGCCCTTAGATTGCACCTCACGAAGCCAAAATTCACATTTTGAGAATTTAGCATATAACTTCTCACCATGGAGGTGATCTAGCAACAATCTCAAATGTGAAGCATGTTCTTCACGACTTCTAGAGTAGATCAAAATGTCATCAATGAAAGCGATGAAAAACTTATCTAGAAAAGGCCAGCAAACTCGGCTCATCAAATCCATAAAAACCACAGGAGTATTGGTAACACCAAACGGCAACACAAAAAATTCATAATGCCAGTATCTCGTCCGAAAAGCAGTCTTTGGCACATATGATTCCCGAACCTTGAGTTGATGATACCTCGACCTCAAATCTATCTTTAAAAAGAATGATTCTCCTTGTAATTGGTCAAAGAGATCATCAATTCTCGGTAGCAGATACCAATTTTTCACTGTGACTTTATTCAGTTCTCTATAGGCAATGCGTATTCGTATTGACCCGTCCTTCCTCTTCACAAATAGAATTGACGCTCTCCAGGGTGAGTAACTGGGTCGGATAAAGCCTTGATCAAGTAACTCTTGAAGTTGCCTCCTTAATTCCTCCATCTCATTTGGAGCTATGCGATAAGGAGTGCGAGCAATCTGAGCTGCCCCCGAAATAAGGTCAAGAACAAATTGTACCTGTCGGTCAGGTAGTAACCCTGGAAGCTCTTCCGAAAATATATTAGCAAAATCTTTTACCACATCTACTTCCATTAGATCGCTTTTGTTAGATTCAACAAAAGGCATATAAGCCACGAACAACTCTCCACCCTTGGATAGTTCACTCTTTGCTTTTGCCATAGAAATCACTAGTGTACTCCCCGCACGTCTTTCACCATAGATCACCATACGAGAACCATCTGAAGTCATAACATGAACTAACTTTGCTCGAATCAACTCGATCATAGAGGCCGGGTTGCTTTTCTCTCAGTCCAGGAGTTGACATATAACCAATCCATACCCACGATCACTTGAAAGTCACTATTGGAGATTGGCTTGAGGTTAATAGGAAAAGTGATCCCATAAATCTCAAGTTGACAATCTAAAAATTGCTCCTAGATAGGAACATAACGATCGTCAGCTACTTCAACCATTACCGTCGTTGGCAAAGGACTCAAGGGTATAGTAGCTGTGACATAAAAGTAGTAGACACAAACAATAAAGTAGCACCAGGATCAAATAACACATGAACATGAAAGCTGTTCATAGTAAAGGTACATGTGACCACATCCATTTGAACCAAGGCTTCCTCCGTCGTCAACTGAAATGCTTGTGTCTTGACTGGCCCTATATCACATTTCTTCTCCTCTTTTGGTCTCCCCTCCGAACATTCCCTCCAGTTTTCCCGCTCTCAAACTTTAGCTTTGGACAGTTTGGTTGTATGTGACCCGCTTCACCACAATTGTAGCATAATGGTTCTTTTTCTAGACAATCTATGGACAAATGATTAGTCCTTCCGCATTTGAAACATCACGGTGCGGAAGAACCATTAGAACCACCACCAAAGTGCTTCTTACTGCACTGTTCACACCAATTGCTTTCACCCTCTTTGGGTTCACTTTTTTGTTATGAACCCGACCCTTACCTTTCTTTAAAAATACATTGGATCCTGTTTCCCACCTTCTTTTTCCACCCATTTGCCCCTGTTTTTGATCTCGTTCCTTCTCATGTCTCTTTAGTTCATTTTCTCGGTCTTTAGCAGCCTCGACTGCCTCTCAAAAAGTATACAATTTGGAAGCTATGACAAGCTCCCTAATCTCGGTCCACAGACCCCACAAATACCTATCAATCTTGCAAGCCTCTGTATCCACCTGGTGTTGTGCAAATCGGGACTTTTTTTCAAATTCTATAGTGTATTGTTGAACAGAATTTGAACCTTGAGTAAGATTCATAAAGTCAACCTCGAGCTATCTAATAGTGGCATTAGAACAGTATTCCTCACAGGATTTAACCCGGAATTGCTCCCGGTAAAAAGAGGTATTAATTCCTAATCCAATGTCAACGCAGTAGCCTCCCATCAAAATAAATCCCATTCCTTCAATAGATTTGTAGCAAAGTCCACCTTGTATTTCTCCGCACATTTACAAGTGCGGAAAATCTTCTCTTTATGGGTCAACCAAGCAAGAACATAAATAGGACCATCAACATTAGTGAAATTTGTGGGTTTGTAGTCTTAAAACTGCTTATAAGTATATCGTGATGCTTTCTGTTTTTCACCACTTCCCCCGCTTCTCCGGTTCCATCTTGACCTTCTTTTTCATGAGATGTCTCTATGTTATCATACTGAGTATTTGCACCACCACCACCCTTTGGATGAACTATCGTAGGAATCAGCTGTTGTATGGTCTCGGTTACAATGTTTTCAATAGCTTTCTCCATATTAGCCGGTATTTTCGGTAGTGGCACTTAATCCTCACGTCCTCGTACTGAAGCATGTGACCTAGTTCGGTATCCCCGTGATGCACCCCTGCCACGACCACTGGTTTTTATATTCACCATATATTAATCACAAAAGTCCAACAAGAGTGTTAGTTTACCAATATAATTCTATTATCACCAGTTTAATCACCAACACCAAGTTATGATCATCAATTTAAACACCAACACCAATTCATTATCACAAATCCTTTTTAGATTAACATCTAACCCTCTCTCATGTGATGGTCCAAGTCTAGTACCCTATTTCTAAGGTCTATTTCACTTAAACCAGTGCTCTGATACTAACTTGTAACGCCAGACATTTCACATTTTCTACATCTTACAATTTTAATTAAACATAAGCTTTTATATTAAAAAAACGATGTATAAAATAGAAGCATATTGTCAAGTCATAACAGGATCATGTATAAGATATACAAAATATACAAAATAGTAGCATCATGATCCCACTGGTTTTTACAACTACATATATCTAGGAAATATCAAAATGTAACAAGTGACTAGGAACCTTTACTGCTCCCTAGCAGCCTTACTCTTTGATCCATTAGACCCTGAAACATCAATAAACAACAACTAAATAAGCATACGCTTAGTAAGAACTTGAAGTAAACACCACAATTTGAATGAGTAAAATGATCTATTATTCACCATATTCAAATCATGTGACTATCAAAATAAGATATTAGAAATTTCACCATGCTATTTTTACACCCATATTTTACTCCAATTAAAGGAATCACCAATACTTTAAGGCTATAGACCAACTTATTGAGATATTACACCAGTCTCTTATATACACCATAAGAATAAGCTATATTCTAGCCTTAAACACATCAATTTGTCAAAAAGGGATTTCATACCTATCCCTTATTTATCATCATCAAGTGAAAAATACTTTCTAACGCTTGAACCCACATATTTAATACCTATAATACATCTTCATAACATGTATGCAACACACAAGCAAAAACTAGAAGTGTAGAGATAAGTCACTCACATTGAGTCCAAAAGTAAATAAGCTTCATTTGGTTGTTTATGTGCTTCCTTAATCCTTCTTATCTACATGGGAAAACAGTTTAAGCCTTTTTAGTCATAACTTCTGACCATTCTTTTCAGTACAATTAATTTCATGGCTTAATACTTCACATACTAGATAGCGTCGCTACTATAGATAGTGCCACTATCTATGAACAGTTGCACTCCTTACGAGTTTTCAACTTTAAAAACCTATTTCACACCATATAATTTCCTTTTCATCACCTAAATACACAAAACTTAAGGAATATTTCGTTTATTTCATTCATATATCCAAAACCCCACATTCCATAACTTCAAACCAACCCTAAATCACTTAATAACTCAATGATTACTTAACAATCTTACATTAGAAACACATACTAACCTTGATTCTTGATTTGAGATAAAAACCCCTTTGGATTTCATATCCAATTGATAAAATTGACCCCAACTTGAGCTCACAATTTCCCGTTCCCATTCTTTCGATTTTTAGAAGTTTAATAACCAAATGACCAACTAAAATACCTTAAGTGGAACTCTTGTCAACACCATTTAGCGTCGCTATCCCTAAGGATATCGTGGCTATTAGTTAGCTTCGTTAATTCTGAGATAGCATCGCTATATCAGAAAACGCATCTGATCTGAACTTTGGAAACTAATGCACATAATAGCAACCTACTTACAATAGCGTCGCTATCTCCATAATAGATAGCCCGACTAAATCGCGTGATAAGGAAAACTCTGCAAATTTTTCGTATATTTAAACCCACTGATCAACAAACTTAAACTTAGCATGTAAACATCATATTAGCCCATATAATTAACATTAAAACAAAACATAGCACCATAACACCACATAATTCAAGATTTGATCCGTTCTTTAAAATCCACAATTTTGGATTACTTCCAAAAACTTCATTACTTTTTTTTTTGAACGACGTGGGGTAACGATCACCTGTGACGGGTTTCCAACCGTCCCACGTTATTTGACGCTCCAGGGACTCGAACCCACCACCTCCGCCTCAGGAGGAAACCCAATAGGGAAAACCCCCTGACCTCCACCCAGTTGAGCTGGGTATCATTGGCCAAAAACCTCATTACTTCATTTAAAACTTCCTTGACATTCAACAGATGTTGCTACTGGTCAAAATAAGTATTTAAACCTGATTTTGGGGTTCTACAAAAATAATCAGTTTTTCGCTCACTTTCATTTCGAAAATATGACCAAAACCACTTAGGTTTTGACCGAAATGAAAAAAATGCAGTCAAAAACCAAATTGGTGTTATAATATAGAATCCTTTCATGATAATAATGAGGGTTTAACCTCATATAAATAGAGATACAAAATGGCTCTTGACCTAACCTAAACCCTAATGGACCTAAATCCTAATTAGGGATAGCAACGGGGACGAATATATCGGGGATTGCATTCCCCATCCCCATAACCGTATCTCCAGCCCTACCCCCATAACCGCCTCCATAACCATCGGGTATTAAAAATCCGTCCCCATCCCCATCCCAATCAGGGAACGGGGATCCCCAACGGGTAATCGGATATTTTTTTCCCTATTAAAAGTTTTTGAAATATTATGTAAATAACTCAAAATTTCCAAATTGCAACCATAAAAATGTTTTCAAATGCAAATAATCACATTCAACACTTCAATTTTACATATTTCAACCATAAAAAAGTCTAAAAACATTAAAACTAAATATGTAAATTAGAGAATGTAGAGTTTTGGTTGTTGGTTTTACGGCTAAAGATATGTACGACATAATATATATATATATATATATATATATATATATATATATATATATATATATATATATATATATATATATATATATATATATATATATATATATATATATATATCGGGTATCCGACGGGGTCGGTTTCGGTTACGGTTATGGGTACCCGACATGTAGAACCATCCCCGCCTCCATCCCCGATTTTCATATCGGGAATTATCCATCCCCGTCCCCATCCCCGTTCAAGTCGGGGATTTATCCATTAAATTCGATTTCGGGTTTCGGGTATCCGTCGGATACGGTTATTTTTGCCATCTCTAATCCTAATGGGTATTAACCCTAATCACTAACATCCGTCCACAGTTTGATCGGGAGGAAACGATTAAACTGGAAAAATAAACAAAACATAAAGAACATAGATGAAGACAGCGGTGGTGGCAGAGCTCCGACGATGGCGGCTAACAGAAACTGTTCGTCGGAGAAGATGAAAGAAGGAGCGGCTGCCAATAGTCTTTCTGTTGTAGAAGAAGAGAGAGCCAACGATGATCATGGAGCTGGCGGTAGAGGAGTCCGTAGAAAGTTGGCGAGAAAAAGAGATGGCTCGAGCTGTGGCAGACGTGGCCAATTTCGGGGAGATGGACGATTATAGTGTTGATAGAGAGAAATAGACGACTGTAGATCAGAGGCTGTCCAGCAGAGAAGGTACCATCCGAGTAAGGCAGTCTTGGAGAAGAGGTTCAGAGAAGAATATGCCATGCGAGGAGGATGTAGCGGTAAACGGGGTAGTAGAAGAAGCGGAAACGTATGAAGGAGCTCTAGTTTGGTGCCGGCGGCTATATTATTATTTACGATAATGAAGAGAAATTATTGAACATAAGGAAGGCACCTCCGACGTCTATTAAAGAAGGTCGTCGGAGGTGGAGGTCGGCGGCGGAGGTTGTGGTCCGTAGTAGGGTTTTAACCTAAAGCTCTGATAACATGTTATAATATAGAATGCTTTCATGATAATAATGAGGGTTTAAGCTCATATAAATAGAGATACAAGATGGACTTTTGACCTAACCTAAACCCAATGGACCTAAATCCTAATAGATACTAACCCTAATCACTAACAATTGGTTTTTCTAAAAACCAGTTTCGGTTTTAACAGACTTCTGTGCAGCTCTAATTAATATATTGATATTCATTAATATATTATATTGATATTTATTAATATATTGATATTGATTAATATATTATATTGATATTTATTGGACGATATATAAGTCCGCAAAATTAGCAAAACTTCAATGTGCAAAGGATATCATGCAACCCTCGTGGTGTTCAAGCTTGTCAAAGCGTGCAACGAGCACAGTAATACTTCTAATCATGTTTTATTTATTTATATTGGATTGATTATAAATGGTTTGAAAAGTCATAGAATTTTATATTGTTGGAAGAACATAATAAATAAGCCATATTATATGAGAATTATTACAATACTTATCTATATAGGGTAAAATTTTGTTCTTCAATCATCTTTTGTCTATTTAGTTGACGGGTCATTATACACCTAAACTCTATACTTCATCAATCATCAATAAATATATATTCTCTAGTACTATATTATCGAAAGTAGGTAAACAAAGAATCATATTTTAAGATCCCCTAACATATATGTAACAATTCGGTGACCAATTCAAAATAGTAACCTATGATCATAAGAAAAAAAACAAAATATATAGTTTCAATAGCACATCTAAATCTCTCGGACCCCACATTCATTTGAATATGTATATGGTTTAAATTAATAATGTTTGTATGGGTCATAAGTGACGCCTTATTCGTGGAAACGAAATGCATACCATATATCTTTTACATAATATATTAATATATAGACAATATTGTATATATTGATTTAATAATAATATGATCAAGAAAGTTAGACTTTTCATTTAGGTTATATATTAAACATAATTACATAGATTGTTCATTATGCATTACATCTATCACTATAGTAAAAGTATTACTAAAAAGAAAGTCTCTTTCTACTTCCAATGGGATTGCAATATTGTGCTAAGCTTTTGATCGATTTATATGTACATGATCTATTACATCGATACCTAACTAGGTTTCCCCTAGCAGCCAACAAGTTGGTCAAAATTGGGTATGTTTCCAACCACCCAATTATTTCTCCCCACCTAATAAACTCTCCATTTCAACACGCACAAAAATATATTATGGGTATGACTGTATGCAATGTCGATGGATGTCAACAAGTCTTCTTTTCTCCATTTTTTTAATATGTAACCAATCATTCCTTATGACTTCCACAAGTTGGTTTAATCATAGTCAATGATTTTTTTTCCCGAATTGATAGAATGAAAAGATGAACATAATAAATAAAAATGATTTTTTTTTGAAGAGATGAATGTAAAGATGAAGAAAACAGAGAGAATTTTATATATATATCTTGAATAAACATTGAAATACCATATTTATCCAACCTAAATTCTATATATTATGTATACTTTAAATAAATTTCTAAATTATCATGTTGACCCAATTTCATCTTTTAAATATTTAACAAAAGTTTTAATCATTTTTATAATTAAAAATCATTACAAATATAATAAATAAATTTGAATGACAGAAATACACTTCTATTTTAGGGATACAAAGACGCTTGGAACACTGATAACGCCTAGTAATGTTAGACATTATAGTCGTTATTGAGCCAGGTTTTAGTTGAATTACATTTTTAATAAGACTAATATCATTCACTTTTGTGCCAAAGACTTGTTTTGTGTTTTAGTGTAAATACAGGGGTAGTTTGTGTAAAATTGGCAAAGTTGGAGGCAAAGCTGAAATCAAGTCGAAGTGACACACGCGACGCATATGAAGGAAGACCGCAACGCGGCCAAGTGTCTAGCCCGGAGGAGAATTGAAAAATCAAAGTGCGAAGAAACGGGGGATAAGGTTGACCCGTGCCGCATAGAAGGCCTTACCGCGACGCGTATATGCAAAATCCGCAACTATAAATAGAGGCTTCTATTTTGGATTTCGGGAGCGAAGATCCAACATTTGAGTGGAACTCAGACATCTTTGACTCAAAATTTCGTAGCTTTTTCAATAGATCTTGATAGTTGGTTAGTTTTAGTTTCGTTTCGATTTTTCGGTATTTGTTACTCGTGTGCGATTGAGGGTTCTGGATTGTAGAACACCATCGACCACATAGATTGGATTACTCACTGATTTCAGAAGCATTCGACTCTGATTTGGGTGTGGTTTGAATGCAAGTTTTGTTTATTTATATTTGATCGCAATTTCACATTTTGGTTTATAATCGTTATTTCGTTGGTTTATTGTTTATGATTTGGTTGGATCTGATTTCTAAGTTTGATCTCGAGATTAGATTAGATTAGTTGATTAGTTTGATTGCGGTCTATTGCTTCGGCATAGATTCGTGTGGTTTTCAGTTTTCGTGTTTTTCGGAATCAAGTGTACGAATTGTAGCCATCTATAGAGTGACACTATAGATCATAAGATCGGTCATATTTAGACACAAAGTGCCAACCACAAACTCCTTGGTCTGACCCTTACTTACCACTACTAGTGGACTGTAAGGTTTTATCTTACATATTGACCGCATCAACGACTGCAACATATCAAACACCTTCAACGTTCAACGCAACATCAAAGCATCGGTTATTCTTCAACCTCGGTGGGAAGAACGACTCTGCCGTTGTTTTCAAGTGTTGTCGTCCACCGTCGACCGCTGCCGTCTACAGTGTGACAAAACACTGATTCATACTCTGATCACTTCGTTGGAAATATAAACACGTAACTAGGAATACCTTTCTTTTATCAAAACTTTTCTCGTATTCATCAACTGTTTGCTCTTCACTGCTGATTTCATGATACTATTCTAATCAATTTCACGGTACTACTTTCATCAATTTCATGCAAGCAAGATTTCACGGTACTCCTCTGATCAATTTCCTTGTAATACTCTGATCACTTCACACGTATTCTGACTGTTGTTGATTATCAGAATGATTATTGATTATCAAATGGTTGCTAATTATTGTTGATTATTGATTATTGTTTATTATTTTGTTGATTATCATAATGATTATTGATTACTCCTTATTAATGTTCATTGTTGTTGATTATCAAAATGATTATTGATTATTGTTGATTATTAGATAGTATCATGTTGTTCTGATTAATCATAATGTATTCTTATTGTTCGTGATTATCAGAATGTATGCTTATATGGTAGTTGTTCTCGAATATTAGAATACATAATAGTTGCTAATTATTGTTTCTGTTTTGGTAGATGGAAAGATACGTTAGATTAATCCCTTGATGACATCGCCAAACTGGTATGGCAGAAAATGACTGATATATTGCTTTGACTCTCAAAAATGCATCTACATAACACATGGTCATACAATTGGAGAAACTAAATGAAGAAGACATTAGGACTGGTAAGCCACCCAACCCAATAAATTTATCGACTACTTCTTTTATTGTTCGCCAAAAAAATGATTGGGTAACAATTCTATCTTACATGTCCCTTTATTTTAAACAACTCCTACTAAAGACAATATAATTTCTATACAAACCAAATATACCATTATAACATGAAAAAATAGCTTTTCGTGGATAATTACATCCGTAAAGAATTAGACCAAGACAACTAATCCTCATACGAGCTAACAAGAGGGACATCCAAATCACAAAAATTCAAAATCTGAATAACTAAACCAAAACCCATGGAGCAACTAAAAAAATAAGTGATTGTCCATACACTGAATCTCATAGACTGGGCACATTGTAGGAGGAATGTCCACACCCCTATTTTCTAAATTAACTCTTAAAGGAAATTGAATCAAAGATACACACGATATCACAATACTGACTTTGATCGACATCACCTTACTCCAGGAGTAGGAACATCATATGAAGACAGTATGTTTATCAATAAAGGCTCTCACAGTAGTTATTGTGTACTCAATTTGACCTCACCAATGACCACCACCATCGATCTTTAAAAGAATATAAAGAAACCATGGCCACATGTGAAAGAAGATCAACCTATTGATGGATCTTCCCTCCAAGTTGCTAATGCAAATTAGATGCCTAGTTGTACTCACATATTTTCACTTAAATCGTTGCTTGTATGTCCAAATTCAAATAAACGACTTTGGAAACCGAGATTTCAAAGCACACTCTACGACTCACACATTATCCTAAAATGAAATAAGAGAACCATCACCAACCTTTTTATTACACAAAGTGACCAAATTCACACCTTAATCACCCAAATGATTAGTCGCTTTTACAATTGACGATCATGTGGATTTTAAGTAAGAAGATACCTAACACCCTATCACACCATGAATAGCTTTCACCACCCTATAAGCATTAGGGATAGTATGGAAAGGCCACAACCCTTGAAAAGGAATATCTCAGTTAAGACAAACATAGTACTAACACTTAGACCACCATATTGCTTATCCACCATCACTTTTTTCCAACTTATCTACATCATTTTTATCCTCCAATTATCCCATATAAGGAAATTATTACACAAAGACCCTACACGAGTAATAACGTACATCGGGGCCTTAATGATGACATATAATATGTAGGAATTGAACCCAAAGCAGATTTCAATAAGGTTTGATGACGGCCAACAAAAAAAGGTTTTTACCTTCCGAGACAAGTGTTTGGAAGTCACTTTCCCCACAACCTCTTTGCAAGCATCCATCCTTGACATTACCACCCAAAGTTAGACCAATATACTTGAAAGGCGTTTTAATAGCCACACACACAACTCTGACGGCTACAGGTTGAACCAATGTATAAGGGACACCAATACCAATCAACCTACTATTTTGTAAGTTGATTTGGAATCCCGGTCCCAGATGAAAGCACTATAAAGCCAAATGAGATCAGTGACATTGAGTCACTACTACTCACTATTATATACGACATCAACTGTACAAAATAAGTGAGAGTTGTGGATGTTATCATGATCACTAATATGGACACCCATGAAATAACCTCTTTATATAGCCTTCAAGAGCCAATGACTCCCAGCCTAGCTGGGAAGAGGCATGGGGTTATATACCCATGTGGGGCGAGGTCCCGGGTTCGATCCCGGTTCTGAGCTCCTGTGGGGGATTTTCCTGGAGGGGTGTGGTTCGAGGCTTTAAAGTGTCAAACAATGAGGGACGGTTGAAAACCCGTCACAAAGCTCGAATCCAACGCCATTTCTAAAAAAAAATTATAGCCTTCAAGAAAGAAATATACAGACTCTTTATAACCAATAAACATAAGAACGATGAAAGTGGTCTCCATATCGAAGACCTTTATAAAATTAGAACTCGGCAATGGCTACTCCATTCAGCAAAATCGAGCCTCTAAAATACCATAAGAACCCATGAATCCAACCCCTTCACTAGGCACCAAAACCCAGTTTATCAATAACGTCATCCAAGAAATGCACCAGCAGGGGCAGAGCTAGGAATTTGGAATAAGAGGGGTGTTAGGTCAAACCATATGATTTGATGATGACAACTTATAGAGTATTCATGCTAAAGATTTAATATTGGTGCTTCAACGTGTACTTACACCGGCAACCTTAACAGGATCTGCAAAGATATATCAATATGACTTGGGCTACAAGAAGGAATCCATTTTGTTTTTGATTTAAGTCAAATATGATAATAAGGATACCAAATATAACTGAAGACTCCTTGATTTTTAGGGGTTACATTGATGGTTAGACCTAGTTTTTATGTAAAACTAGGGTTTTGTTAGTCTTCAGTTATATGAATTATGAGAAAATTTAAACATGGATTTGCAAAGTATGTTCGGTAACTTTCATAATTATGAGCAAACTAAGGCTCAAAGAAAAAAATTAAGGACGTAAGGGAAAGTCATAGAGATAAATCCTTATTTCTCTTATCGAGAAACAAGAAAGTTGTTGAGGCAATGTGAAGTGAAGAAGATGCGCAAGCTGATAGTGATGAGAAGGATGATGATGAAATGACTAAAATTTTAAACTCTCTTCATAAGGTGCTCTTATTGTGAAACAATTCAATAGTCTAAAAAATGCTAGAAAATGCAAAATACGGACAAAGAAGTTCAACTCTACACTCAAGAAACCTGCATTAAATGTTTTTATCGTGCTGATAAAACAAAAACAACATCTGCTGACAAGTGCTACAAATATGGAGAATCTGAACATTTTGCTAAAGACTATAAAGGCAAAATATTAGATCAAAAAGAGGATTCTTATGAGGTCAAGTACAAACATATTGTTGATTCTCTTAAGAAGCAAAATAGGGGATCAAAGGTCATCCTTGCTGAAAAAGAAAATTGGGAAGTTGAAGATGCATCGATTGATGAAGAAATAGTTGAAATAAAGGATGTTTTCCTAATGGCAATGACTGATGAATCAGGTAGCAGTTCCAACTCCTCTGAAGATGATCTAGTGCAAGTTATTAATACAATGTCTAATTAGGATCCATCATCAACATATTAGGTTTTAGAGTTTGTAAACTATTTTGATGATGATAAGGCTTTGATGTTTGATTATCTCTATCATGATTTAAAAAATTCTCACAAAGAAAAACTCGAACTCAAACAAAAACACGACAAATTTCTTTTTGATCTCAACATTAAGAATCTTTATTGTTCAAAAATAAGGACTCATTTTAAAAACCAGGAGATTCTAAACAAAATCCTCATTTTTGAAAGAAACAATGTTGTCAATGATTTTAAAAACATTAAAATAATCATAAGAAATTGGACAACTTCTCACTGCCAAATGTCTAAAATCATTTATGATCAAATTGCATTTTAAGCTGAAAAATAATTGAAGGAAAATTTAGAGAAGCTGTTGAACTATATGAACAAATTGAAAAAGAACCAAGCTTCCCACAACCTGAAGAGCTGGGAACTGATTTTAAAAAAAATTTGTTAAAACTTGAAAATCAAAAATTCAAGACATGATAAACAAACATTGAAAAATCAAGAATCATGGAAATTTTTTAGCAAGTTCCTTTTCTGCTATTGACCCTTTTGTTAAATGTTAGTTTCAAGAAGATTTTAAACCAACTATTGAAAATCAAATAAAATTTTCAATATCAAATGAGGAAGTTCATACCACTATCAATGCTCTTGTTGATCACCCTAACTTGTATGTCATTAACATTAAGAATCCTACAGCTAAACGAAAAAATATGTCGTCGGCTTCTGCTAGTGCTGAAAGGTTCACAGCGACAGTTGACCAAAAGTATCACGCTGATACCCACATACATAGCACTTCCAAATGTTTTCATTAATTAAATCAAAAAGTCATCAAGTTTTGGAAGGTTAAAACATAAATTAACTCTTTCAACAATGTCCCCAGAAATAAGAAAAAGAAGTATGGAAAAAGAAAATGTTATAACTGTGGGAGATTGTTGGATCTATATACTCAAAAATCATTTTAGATTGATGTTTGTCAATAACATATGATCATATAGGATCACACATTTCACTTGTCACTTATTGATTGGTTATTAAGAATTCGATTATTAATAAATATATTTAACTATTGTATTTATTTGCGGAGAAATTATTATTATGTGAAAATAATTTTGGGAAATTATTATTTTATGAAAATAATATTTTAGAGAGTATAACTAGCTATTTAATCACATTGTATGATTAAATATGTTGTGTACGAGTTTTTGGACACACAGAAGTCCACTTGCCAAAACTTGTACATGTATGGAATAAAGATGGAGTGAAAGCCACTCCTTCCCCTTCTCTCTCCTCTCCTACGGCCACACCATGCTAAGGCATGGTGTGGGTTGCTTGTTTTGACTTTCCTTACACATATGGTCTTACTTGTCATACCTTGTATTAATTGAAAGCATGGGCTCTAAGATATGTGTGTAAGTATTTAAAGGAGTGAAAGGCTTCCAGTTGAGAAGTTGCTTCTCCTCTTGCCATGCCAAAACGGTATCCTCTCTCCTTCTCCTCCCTTTCTCTCTAAAGTAGACATGTGAAAGTATTGGGTACTTTGGAAGCACTTCTCCTTTAAGACTTATTTGTGATAAGTGCTTAAAGGCTTAAGAAGTATTTTATACAATATGAGAACTAGGATTCTTGGTAACATATACTTGTTGGTGGATACATTACAGAGAAATTATTTCTTGAGATTTTGCCATCTTCATCAGCTCCCCAAAACCAAATAGGATCAAAGTCTACAAATGTTGTTTTTTTAACATCCTATGTTTTGTCATAATCTTTCTAGTTCACGTAATTGAATCCTCTTTGTGGTTTTGTTAAAATGATCTTAAAATAATAGTTATTTTAAAATTGCTTCCGTTGATGCTTAAAATTGTTTTATAAAAAAAATCGTTTTTAACTTCCCAGAACCCATCAGTAGAGGTTGTGGTGGTGGTGGCGATGTCTGGTGGTGGCAATGGAGGTGAAGGCGATATGGGTGTTGGTGGTAGGTGATGGTGGTGGTGGGTGGTGGCAGGGGTCGAGGTGAGTGACGATAGTTGGTGGTAGTGGTGGGTTACAGTATGGGTGGTGGTGGTGACGGTGCGTGGCGGCGGCGACGGTGGTAGTGGTGGCTGACTATGATAGAATCAGATTTTTTCCATTAAGAATTCTCACAATTTCTCTACTAAAAATAGATAATAAAAAACACGGGAAGAGAATCAGATTTTTTTCTCTATTTCTTATTCTCCGGATTAAACAAACAGAAGAAATGGAAACATGCCGTAATAAACCTTACAAACATGAATGGTTTACCAAGTTAGTAAGTCTTTTAGTGATAAACACGTCAATTACGGTGCCATATCGAATTATCGATCACACGTCTTCCATAGTTCACGGATAATGAAGTGTAAAGAGAAATTAGTAACAAATAGATATTAAACAAAATCTTTTGTGCCATCGTTTCATCAGAGTTGATATAAATTCGATCACCCATAACAAAAGAAAACTTACGTGTGCCCTAGTCGTGATTCAAGCAACGATTTGCCGGCATTTGCATGAGAAATTAAACGATTGTAACCACCCTAGCACTGCCGATTAGGGTTTTTTAAACCATTCAATGATTTTTTTTATGATTAATAACATATTTTTTATTGAGAGTTTATAAAGATGCATGGTTAATCTCCATTACGAATCATACGGTACAACCAGGTTAAAGCATACACTTAAATTGTTCATTGATCGTCAGTCCCATCAACTACTAATCGATCAAGTGATAACCTACCAACATAAAAAACTGATACATGTTTGACGATAATCTTTAATAATAAACTAGTTCTATTTCACTCGCATGTATATAAAGATAAACTTAAACCGATAACAATCACGTATTCAAATACGACATCATGTTGATTAAATCAAAAGAAAGAAAAAAAAAGCAATGATGCTTGACGTTTGTCTTTTTCTTCATAGTCTATGAATTGGTTGGTTCATTTTATATTAATTAACCTTTGCCTTTTTAAATACAAACAAATCAATGATATGATGCTTCCTATCTCCTTATCCGTTAATTTCTCAAAGTTGGTGGAATTAATCATATACCATCGAACGTATACTCTTTCCGAATGATAAAAGTTTGGGATAACTAAAAAGACATTTTTTTTATCATTTAGACATTTTAATCATTACTTTTAAGTAGGTCAACTGTTTTTTATTTGTTGAAATTACAATGTTTTCTGGATAAAACTGATATGATTGGTGTCTAATAATGTATTGGTGTCTAAGAGGGTGTCAATTTAGCCGCTAATATGTTATAATAAATAATACTCAAATATAAAATATACAATTTAATTCTTACCTAAAAAGTAAGAAATAAAAATTGAAGGGTTATATTATAATAATAACATGGGTGGAAGTCCACGATAAGAATGGGACATCATGTAGGCAACATTGGTCGGACGGCCATAAACAACGGACCCAATCAAAGCAAGAAAAGAAATCTTCAATTCAAAGCCACCATAATTGCCAACATCTACGTACCACAATCATCAACTCAATTCTACGAATCCAATCCAAATCATTTGTTGGGTCCCACATTGTCACCTTTGCACACGTGTCATTTTCTCATTCGGATATAATTTTATGTTCTAGTTTCGTCTTCTAACTAATCCCTCCCATAGCCCTAACTAATACGCCATTCTTTATTTTCTTGGTATTTTTGAACTTTGATTATTTTATAAAGAGTAATAACAAAAAAAATATTATTATGTATTGATTTACCTCATAAGTATTGTAATAATTTTTTGAGTTAATTACATCCAAGGTCTCCGTAATTTGTCTAATATTGCACTTTTGGTCCAAATATTAAGAAAATTGATGTAGATGGTCCCCATGGTTTTCAAAACGATCACCGGAGGTCCTTCGTCAATGTAAAATGACTTTATTACCCTTTTTAATTTCTTTTTACTCATTTCCATTTTTAAGAAATAAAAATTAAAAAAAGAAATAAAGCCACCCTACCCGACTCTCTCTCTCTCTCTCTCTCTCTCTCTCTCTCTCTCTCTCTCTCTCTCTTACACATACACACACTCTCGCAGGTCCAGTCCCTCAGTCAGTTTGAACTTGAGATCCCTTGACAATCTGGACCTTGGGAAGAACCAGTTATCGGTGTGCTTCCTCAATGTTTGGGTAATTTTAGTCAGAACCTGAAAGTGTTGGACTTGCGGTTGAATAGCTTCCATAGAAACACTCGAGAAAAATAATGACATAATGAGTCTCATCGTGAACAGAAATCGACTACAAGGCTCGGTTCCCAAGAATCTTGTCAACTGTAGAAATCTGGGAGACTCATTAGGAGATCTTTACATAGGAGGAAATTTAATGTTGTAACAAGACAAATTGGTGTTAGTAGCGAAAGAATTGAGACTGGAACTGGATAAAATCCTTGTCTACACCAGAATAGATTTTTCGGTTAATAAATTCTAATGAGAGAAATTCTAGATACCATCGGAAGGTTAACTTCACCACGATTACTCAAGCTATTGTTGTTGGTCGATCATTTGCTTCAGCACGGTTCCTTAAGCTCTTAAGGTTCATATCTTCTGTATTTGGATCTTTTCTCTGAGCTCTATCATCTTAATTTGAGGAACAATAACTTCATGAGCTCCATCATCTTTGGGACAATTCTTTATCTGGGTCTTCACCAAATGAAATTAAGAGACCTCAACCTCGTCGCAACCACCGGGGCTGCTGCTGCTGTTGTTGGATATCTCTTGATGTCGGTGAAGGATCGATACATGTGTTCACGATAGGGAAGAAGAGAACGAAGATGTTGAGGAGATAGATTGTGAAGGTGTTAGAAGGGGAGAAGAAAAAGGAAGGAGATGAATCAAAAGCTGAAGGTTAGAGTTGGGTTTTCAACTTTTGATCGAATACCAAATGGGTGAAGAAGAATACTTACAATTTTTCCGACGAGGGCAAGAAGGAGGTGGGGATTGTCGGCATGATTTTTAGGGTGGAGAGAGAGAGAGACGTGTAGGCATGGGGTGAGTTTTTTTCTTTTTTCTTTTTTAATTATTAAAAGAATAAAAAGAACCACTGACGTGTGTTTCGCAAACCATAGGGACTAAGCACGTTCATTTTCAAATACTTGGAACAATACACTAACCTTATGAAAACTACAGGGACCCCTGGTGTAATTAACTCTAATTTTTTTTAGAAAAACCATTATAACCTGTTATATCGTGTCTCTCGGTGTATGTTTAGGGCCCACAATGACCTATCTTTCTCCATTCCCCATTGCCTTTTCATTTCACATCCATTGCTTCTGAAAATAATCATCGGACGATGACTATATGTTGGAAATAACAAAGGAACTAGTAATTTGATTAGTTTTTTGTTTTATATATGTAGAGGAAGAACCTTGAAAGGGTTTACAAATTTTTCATCGTCTTAGAGCATCCACAATAGTAATTTTTTAAAAGCTTTTTCAAACCAAAAAGCTCTTGGAAAATGAAAAAACTATTGAATGATATTTTTCAAACCAAAGCCTTTTCAAATTGCTTGTTAATTAGCAAGCTCATTGGAAGTCCTTTTTCAATTATCATGTAGGTTACATATCTTTCAAACCAATTGTAACTAGATAATATATACAAACAATTTCATATAAAGCATATTGAAAAAGCTCTTCTATAGTGGAGAAATATTGAGCTTTTTATTTTTCAGATTTTTTCATGAAAAGCTCCCCCAAAAAACTCTTATATTGTGGATGCTCTTAATCATTTAAAAGCTTTAGTGGAGGTTAAGGAATTGGACAACCAACACACGCACCGAACCAGACCGTGTACGCGAGGATCCTAAATTGGCGATATTTAGGCGCACTTTGCACTTCACATGCCATATTTGGACTGACCCAATCAACAGGTTGACTGCCATTGACTTTGTGGATAGGCTCCAAGAATGTTATAGAAGTCTCCAAAAATCGGATGATGATAAGGTTTCATATTGGATGAATTTAGCCAGCATTTTTTAAATTTTGAATCGCCACATGAATTTTATCTAGAATTTGAGTTTTGAATTTTGAATTTTGGGGATTCTAGGGTTTTTGTTTAGTGTAAATAGGACTTCTCAAGTCTTATTTATTACACGCATAAAAAATACAGCCTTCTCCGCTTTATCCTTTCTCCCTCTGCGATCCAGCTTTCTTCTAAATCTCGATTATTAGCTTTGCATTTATCGGTTCTTTCAAAGCTGTTGGAACGAATGATATTCTGTATTAAATAATACAATTTTATGCTCATGGCTTACAACCGACGAACGTTGTAAAAACCCTTACAGACATGAGTTATTATGCACAATCTTACCGGTCAATAATCAGTGATCTTCAGCTTGGTTTTAACTTTTTGTCTCAACATTTATTTCATCCGACAACGAGGGTAACATATTTCTTCCTTTCTTATAATCAGATCCGATCTCTAATGATCAATCTGATTTATAGAAGAGATTCAGTAATTAATAATAATAATTAGATTTATTATTTGCAACGAATAGACACTTAATTCTTTATCTTATTTGTCGATCGACTCGTAGTATATTTTACAAACGATTCATTATTAGTTGACTATACTAATGGTCAAATTGTTTGTTTTCCAATTTTGAAATACAAATGTCTTAAAGGTTTTTATTTGTGACTAAAATTTCAGACTTATGGAAATTAAACTTCTTCCACCAACTTCAGTTTAATGAATCAATATTTTTCCAAGATAGATCGCTTTGACGACCAGAACTACACCCGTTGGGATGATAATGTCAAGTTTCTGCTTGATGTGCTTAAGCTTGACTTTGTTCTAGATCCTGGACCCAAAACGGTAAAAGCTCTTTATCAAAGTGCAATTTCTAAACTGGAAAAGTTGAGCACTCTGCACAAAGAGTCTGAAATCTTATGTCTTGGCCACATCAAGAGTTTACTCTTTGACCTGCCTCTATGATCTGTACGTGCTAGTCAAAAATCCTAGAGTGCTTTGGAGCTTAGGTACAAAACACGCGATGAAGGAACTAATGAGTACCTTGTGTCAAAATACTAAAGAGTTACGAATGTTAGGTTCAACAAAGCGCGATTAATAAACTTCAAACCTCTCAAGATCAAGAACTGCCAAACGAACTCTTGACAAGAACACAAGACCATAGAAATCGTAAAAGTAAGAAATACAAGAAGAAATAAACAAGAAAAATCAAAACATGGAATTAAAGTGGTTTACTCGATCCTTTGATCAAGCTACGTCCACTATGGAACTAGAGAGATTTTATTTATGCATGTTGTACAAATTTATAATGTATTACCTGCACTCTATTCTTCTCACACACTCACTCTCTTCCTTATTGTTACAACTGAGATCGATATTTATATCGGGCAAGGAGATCTATCGGAGATGATGAAAAATCTTTTAGCTTTTTTGCTTTCTACAATAGGCCAACTGATGTGCCAAGTCATGGAACATGGTGGACAGACCAACTTTCTGACAGCAACAGACTTGGGAATTTTTGCCAAAAAGAGACACTTTGGTTCTGAAGTAGCTTCTTCCTTTATCAACATCTCTACTCAACACATCTAACCTAGGAGGAGATACTACTACAAAGTTCGGACCGGAACGAGGTTGCTCCCTCGGTCCTGGTGTCTTTTATTTGGACCGAACTGCTGACTTCCTAAAGTAGCATGAGAAAATGGGTTGAATGCCCCTACCTCATGATACCTACTTTAAGCCAGTCGATCTCGCTTCGGTTCACCCAATTGAGGCGAAGAACATTCTCGGACTAGGAGACTGCTCTGTCCATAAAGCAACCCTTCCAACCACACTGACTGTCTCGCCTCGGTTCCTGGTTGCTTCGAACCGCTGATCTTCTTCGGCCGTAATGACTTCCTAGGTTCAGATTCGTGATATCGCATTATTGTTGCAAATATTTTGGGCGATATCGTTATACTTTTGAGTAGTAATTGATACTAATGAACAAAAAAAATACTCAATATACTTGGAAATTATGGTTTTACAGGATTCACAGGTTTTCAAGCAAAAAGGATAGAAGATGGAACGTAATCAAAGTGTAAAAGAAATATTGGATTACTTAGGATAGCGACCCTATCAGAGGAGGTTAACGACGCTAAGTAACAAAATCTCGATGCTATTAGACCGGAATGACGACGCTAAATCAAGATAACATTCGCATAATATCGGGGTGTTTATTACCGTAGCGGCGCTATCCACGGGCTTAACGATGCGATCGAAGGTCGGTTAAAAGCCTTATAAATAGTTAATTTCAGCATTCCAAAAGCAACATACAAAATCATAGAGATCATCAATGTTCTTCATTCACTCATACATAGCCCTAGTCGATTCTTATAGCTTCATTTGGTGTTTTTTAGGATTCCAAAGCCTTGAAGTCATTCCTGCACCAAACTCGACTATTTATTCGATGAGGAATCATTTGGCTACTGGATTTGTAGCATTTTCACATTCAGTTACAAGTTCGTTGAGGTTACATTGTCTTATGTTTTAAATGATCGTTGAACAATTATTTTGTTATCAATTCAAGTTTAGTTATCTGTTCTTTTTGTTTATTTAATATGTTATGTTTTCAGTAGTTATGGAAGGCTAAAAATTTATGGTTACTTCCGGGGATGTTTAGGATGATATGACGAGCATTTTTTGATCATTACTTTTGTTTCAATCGATTTTCGTTACCATTTTCGTTTTTCAAGAAGACTTTTTAGCATGATAATCAGAGTTGAGTTATTTGAATGTGTTTCATTTTACAATTAAGATAGTATATTATCCATTCACTAATCATGCTGAGTTCTTTTAGTTTAGAAATCAATACAATCAGTTGAGTTAACATACATTATGCCGACTTGTAATTTTAAATGTTAAATAAGTTGTAATTGGTAAGCGTAAGACATAATATTGGTACATCACTAATTGTGCCTAATCCAAGTAAACGTAAGGAGTAAGACAGTTAGTCGAGTGACATATTGTGTGTCGAAGGTTATTAGTTGCAAAGTAATTGACGTTAGTTATCTTTTCATAATTAAATTTGAACTTAAGGGAAGAAAAACAGCGAGTCTCAATCACCTAATGCTGAACTAGAAGTACCTTGTTTGTTTTCCTGATAATTCTTATTTTTATTTCCTCTCATTACAATTTCACACTATTCGTGTTTTCTTATTAATTACCATAACATAAAGTTTGACCACGAAGTCCCTGTGGAATCGACCCTTACTTACCCTAGCTATTGGTGGTATTAATGTTTATGTTTGACCGGGATAACGACCTTGATCAATTAGACTCCACATACTTAACAATCTCTAACTTAGAGACTAATCAGAACTTGATTCTTCTGTCTCCCAAGTGTAACCATTCAAATTCTCTCCCTAGTTCCTCGTCTCTCCTACTTCTACGGAAGATGAGTTGGAAGTCATACATAACTTCAACTTATCTAATCAGACGATCGTGGTGAACATATCTTCCTGGTTCTTCGCACCAAGGATATTCAAGATAAAGGTTCCTTCGGATATCTTCTCATGAATAAAATGGAATCTCATCTTGATGTTTTTCATCTTGTTTTGAAACACCAGATTCTTCGCCAAGTGGATAGCACTTTGATTATCACAATGTAACACACAATCCTTCTACTCATGTCCTAACTCGGATAGGAAGTTCTTCAACCACAACAGTTCCTTGCTTGCTTCTGCCAAGTCCATATACTCTGCTTTGGTGGTTGAAATAGTTACACTATTATGTAATCTTGACATTCAGTTGACTACGGTTTCCCAATTATGAAAACATAACCAGTCGTGCTCTTCCTTGAATTTGCATATCCCCCCAGAATTGCATCGAAAAAACCTTTCAAGACAACTTTACGCCTTTTAAAACTGAAGGCTATGTCCAAGGTTCCCTTCAAGTAGTGGAGCAACCACTTGAAATCCTTCCCAATGCTCCTTTCCCAGATTTTACATAAACCTGCTAACGACTCCTACTGCACATGCAATAGCTGGGCTCGTACACACCATTGCGTACATCAGACTGCCAACTACGGACGTATAAGGAACCTTAGTCATTTCTTCCTTGTCTCTATCCTTCTTTGGGGATTGCTCCTTTGAAAGATTTAAATGGCTTCGAAGGAGGGTACTTCGGACCTTAGCACTTGCCTTGTTGAACTTCTCCAAAACTTTCAAGATGTACTTCTCCTGAGACAGTTTAATCACTCCTAAAGTTCGGTTTTTGACAATGCTCACGCCTAGTATTTGCTTAGTAGGCCAGAGGTCCTTCGTCTCAAACTCCTTGGACAACAAATGTTTTAGCCTGTTGATCTCCTGTATGTCAGCACCCGCAACCAACATATGATCAACATAGAGAAGCATGATGATGTTGGAGGACTTGAATTTCTTTCGGTAGCAGTAGTGATTGCTATCACATCTCTAAAATCCATTCCTCCCCATGAAGTCATCAAACTTCAAGTACACTGTCTTGGAGCTTGCTTCAAGTCGTCCAGGCTTTTCTTCAATTTGCACACTAGGTTTTTTCCCAGCAATTTAAAAACTTTCTGGTTGTGCCATGTAGATGTCTTCTTCTAGGTCACTATGCAAGAACTCAGTCCTGACATCAAGTTGCTCAAGATAGAGGTCTTATGATCCAACAATCCCAAGCACAGTTCTGATTGTGTTTATCTTCACAACTGGAGAGAAAATTCTGTTATAATCAACACGCTCCTTTTATTGGAAACACTTTACCACCATTCTGTTGGATTAGGTGTCTAAGCCATGACTTATAATTGTATTTATCTTATGAATAAAAGCAAACTCCATTTGGGTTACCCTCATAGCTGGGGAATTGATATACAGTTCAGTAGAGAGAAAGGTTGATTTATTAAGGGTTTAATAAATCAATAGAATATATATATATATGGATTATTAATGTATTTAAGTGTTAATATATTAATTAGAAACTATATTAATTAATTAAGATTTAATCCAGAATTAATTGGATTTAATTTAGTGATTAAATTAATTAATTAAAGTGCATGGGCTGACTTGTAATTATTCAATAGTTGAATAACTGGGAAGGGATAAGCCAGGGGCCAAAAGTGGTGCCACCCTGGAGTGCTCTCTAGGGTTTGGCGAAAACCCTTCTAGGGTTTTAGAAGCCTGGTCCAAGTGACTTGCAGGCTTGCCCACTTGGGAGGCTCCTTAGGGTTTCAGGTGTAGCCTGTGGAGGCTATATAAGGAACCCCCTGGCACCACCATATTTACGCCATCTCTCTCTCTCCCCTACTCTGCTGGAATGTCTTCTCCTTGCTTGGGTGTGACTTGCATTTGAGGCAGGATCTCTTTGCTGCTTGCTTGAAGGATCATAAGATCAAAGGTTGGTTTTCTTAATTCTTCTTTAGAATTGAATTGTATCCTTTAGGGTTTTTAGTTCTAATCTTCATAGAAGAAAACATAGATCATATTAGGGTTGCATGTGAACCATAGGAATTTTTGTGTTCATTGTTTGCATAGAAACCCTTCAATGGTATCAGAGCTTAGGCTGTTTTCTTGTGAATTGATTTGAACTGCATGAATTGTTTTGTGCCTTGGTGTTTTTGCGATGAACACCCCAAGGCTAGGCCTTGGATCGAGATTTTGGCTAGGGTTTCCTAACCCTAGCCGCCACCCATATGGTCCCCCCTTTGATTGCTTGATTTGCTTGCCATAATTGTGTGTTGTTATTTTTGGTAATAAGATTAATTAAATAACTTGAACCTCTTGCTTGGCTTGTAAATTTCGAGAATCACAAGGACCATTATAAAATATTAGTTTGATTAATTTGGTAATATGTAACCTAGATTTAATTAGTTTAATTAATTGATTAATTAAAAGACCAATTAAATCAGTTTTAAGAATTAATTAAAATTTCCAAAAAATTAGTATAAATTTGCGAAAATTTTGACAAAATTAATTCTAAAATATTTTAATAAGATTAAAATATATCTTATATGTATTTATGATTAAAAGTTAATTTAATATATATAAGAAAATTGGTTAGTCTACCGTTAGTAGGCCTCATTCACAAAACTATCCTCTAAAGAGGGTATAAGGCGACTGACTATAAAATGTTAGTCTAATGGGTATCTACTCTTACCCACCGCTCTCCTGGTCAGTCGAGTGTCGTTAGCCGAACGGGGACGATAGAACCGCTAAAGCCTCTTAAAAGTATAATGCTATAATTGAAAGTACTAGAACCTTAAAACAAAACCCAAATCTAGTTACTTTAGGTTTAAAAATGTGAATAGGTGCTAATCCATGAAATTGCACATTGCACTTTGTGGAACGTTGGTGGAGCGTGTGTGGTTTACCGGCATGCCAACTGGGGTCCGCAAAGAGTCGCAATGGGTTTCTTGATTTTGTCATTGTTAACGGAGCGTGTGTGGATAACCGACACGTTAATTAAAGATGACAATTGACTTCAAGAGTACCAAGCAATTTGCATGGTTATTCACACCCGGTTTGTGGTCCTCGGTATCCCAGTCACAAACAGCGGGGCATTCCCGAGATTAAAACATGCTATCGAACAGTTCGGTAAATCTCAATGAAACTAGGAATTCCATTATAATATGATTATGTTTCCACGGTGGAATTGGCTGAATCATCATTCGCCTACCTTATAAAATTTACAATATAGATTACGACATCCCTTTTCGGTATTGTAGATTGTTATTGTAGGATCCTAGCCTTATATTTATTCTTGGGTGAATATAAGGATTATTATTATTATATCTAATTAAAACTACCTTCTTCTTGTTCAGATGTCTTCTGACCAATCCGTTCCCCACTCAAATCCCGGTAATGTCACCTCGATTCTGTCATTATGCTCAAAGGTGACGTTGGACGGCACTAACTATAATGACTGGATCCGCAACATCAAAATGGCTCTAAGGTTTGAACACAAAGAGTATGTTCTGGAAACCGAGCTCGTTGATGTGGACACTAAAACCGCTACTCCCGAGGAAATCGCTGCGTACACTAAACACTCTAATGATGCAACCAAAGTGGCTTGCATCATGATCGCTACTATGAACCCTGAACTGCAGCGTATCTATGAGGACTATTGTCCTTACGAGATGCACAAAGAGCTCGTGGAAAAGTTCCGCAAGCAAGAGCGCATCGAAAGGCGTGAGGTTGTAAAAGCCTTCACTAATGGCAAGCCCAAGGAGGGCGAGTCCATCTGTACACATGTGCAAAGGATGCATGGTTACGTGGAGAGGCTTAGGAAGCTGGAAATGCCTGTGCATGAGGATTTAGTTGTTGATATAGTGCTGAACTCCTTGCCAAGTTCTTATGACCAGTTCACACTGGCGTATCATTTGAACAACAACCAGGCAACCCTAGCTGAATTACACCGCATGCTTCGGACGGCTGAGGACGGGTTGAAGGGAAAAGGTTTGCTTCCTGTCAACCCGTCTGTCCTGGCTATTGGCTCTAGAAAAGGAAAGAAACAGAAAGGCCCCCCTAAGCAAAACTGGAGGGAAAAGACTCATGTCGGGTCATCTAGCAGTGCCTCGAAAGGCAAGTCTTCCGGTATTCCACATGTTCAGAACCCCAAAGAGGCCGACTGCTTTTACTGCAAGCAAAAGGGTCATTGGAGAAGGAGCTGCCCAACGTATCTGTAGGACATCAAGGACGGTAAAGTGAAACCGTCACAGGCAGGTACGTATTCTATATCTAATAACTCATCTTTTTCCCGTTCATGGGTCCTTGATACAGGATGTGGTTTTCATATCTGTTCTGATTTGCAGGGCCTAGAGGAAAGTAGGGAGCTGGAGCATGGCAGACTGAACCTGGTCATGGGCAATAGGCGAACATCACCTGTTACCAAGATCGGTGTTTATGGACTGATGCTATGTGGTGGAGTTAGATTAGATTTACATAATTGTTGCTATGCGCCTGATATGGCTAAGAACATAATTTCTTTTCATGCATTGTTTAAACAAGGTTTTTATTATGAGTTTAATAAATTGAATGGTTTAATTTCTGTTTTCAAAAATGATGTTTTTATATTCAATGCTATGCCTTGTGATGGAGTGTATGAATCTATTATGTGTGTTGATAAATATGGTAAAAATGTTTTACCTATTGATGCTTCAAGCGGTGTAGAAAAGGCATGTCTATGGCATTGTCGCCTTGGCCATATAAACAAGAAATGCATCGCCCAACTCCAAAAGGATGGAGTGTTGGAATCATTCGACCTCGGGTCGGATGATGTATGCGAATCTTGCTTACTTGGCAAGATGACAAAATCACCATTCAAAGGTTCCTTTGAAAGAGGTGAAGGTCTGTTGGATATCAAACACACAGATGTGTGTGGTCCCTTCAGAACAACCACTAAAGATGGCACGCGGTTCTATGTGACCTTTACCGACGATTTTAGCAGATATGGGTATATCTACTTAATCAAGAATAAGTCGGGCACCTTTGAAAAGTTCAAAGAGTTTAAGAATGAAGCGAAAAATCAATTGGGCAGGAAGATAAAGATGTTTAGATCCGACAGAGGCGGTGAGTATCTTAGTATCGAGTTTCTCGATTACCTCAAGGAATGTGGAATTGTTTCACAGTTATCGCCTCCGAGAACACCTCAGTTGAATGGTGTTTTTGAAAGGCGAAACCGAACCCTGTTGGACATGGTTCGTTCCATGATGAGTCGAGCTTCACTTCCGATCCATTTCTGGGGGTATGCCTTAGAGACTGCCGCCCATATCCTAAATCTTGTCCCAACCAAGAAGGTTGCGAAAACACCGCACGAGATGTGGACGGGGAAAGTTCCCTCGTTGGCACACATCAAATTCTGGGGCTGTGAGGCTTATGTTAGACGTGAGACTCATGACAAGCTCGCGGAAAGAAGTGAAAGGTGTTATTTCATCGGATACCCGAAACAGTCTTTTGGATACTTGTTCTACAGACCAAGCGAGTACGTGGTCTTTGTAGCAAGACGGGGGTTCTTTAGAGAGAGAGAGAGCTCATTTCCAAAGAGGACAGTGGGAGTACTGTCGATCTCGAAGAAATTCGGGAGACGGCCGATGAACCAATCTTAGAAGAAACTAGCCACCAACATGAGGAAGAGGTTCCTGTTGGACCGACCGACATATCATTGCCCCTTAGGCGTTCAGGTAGAGTTAGCATGCCACCCGAGTTATATGGTTTCCATATTACTACGGACGGAGACACGTTAGTCAGTGATCGTACATTGACTAATTTGGATGAGCCAGCTAACTACCGTGAAGCAGTGGCAGGCCTCGAGTCTGCAAAATGGAAAGAGGCAATGGACAACGAGATAAAGTCCATGTATGATAATCAAGTTTGGAACTTGGTTGATAATGTACCGGGTCGAAAGACAGTCGGGTGTAAATGGATCTTCAAAAAGAAGACCGACATGGATGGAAAAGTGCATACTTATAAAGCTCGGTTGGTTGCAAAGGAATTCACTCAAACCCCAGGGGTTGACTATGATGAAACCTTCTCACCAGTAGCCAAGATTAAGTCAATCAGGATAATACTTGCCATAGCTGCGTTTCATGATTATGAAATCTGGCAGATGGATGTCAAAACCGCTTTCCTTAACGGGAAACTGACTGAGGATGTTTACATGAGTCAGCCAGAAGGTTTTGTAGACACAAAGCACCCTGATAAAGTATGTAAGCTTGAAAGATCAATCTACGGATTGAAACAAGCGTCTCGCAGCTGGAATCTCTGCTTCCATGGGAAAGTCAAAGAGTTTGGTTTCTCTAGGAGTGAAGATGAGTCCTGTGTATATGTCAAGGCTAGTGGGAGTATAGTCACTTTCCTGGTGCTGTATGTTGATGACATACTGCTTATGGGAAACGACATTCCGACCTTGCAAAATGTTAAGGCTTGGCTCGGGAAGTGTTTCGCCATGAAAGACCGAGGGGAAGCTGCTTCTATTCTCGGGATTAGAATACTTAGAGATAGAAAGAGAAAATTGATAGGTCTAAGCCAGTGTACATATTTGGAAAAGGTGTTAAAGAGATTTAACATGGAAAATTCCAAAAAGGGAGAGTTACCAATCCAAAGTAATACTAAATTGAGTAAGACTCAAAGTCCGAGTACCGATGAGGAAATAGCTGAAATGAGTCGGGTACCTTATGCTTTGGCAGTAGGGTCGATCATGTATGCTATGACATGTACTCGTCCCGACGTATCCTATGCACTGAGCATGGTTAGTCGGTTCTAGGGTAATCCTGGAAATGCACATTGGATTGCAGTCAAGAACATACTTAAGTATCTGCAAAGGACAAAGAATATGGTATTGGTCCTTGGTGGCAGTGATGAGTTAAAAGTGAGTGGATATACAGATGCCAGCTTCCAGACAGATAGGGAAAGTGGACGGTCCCAGTTAGGCTGGGTATTTCTTTTGAACGGTGGAACGGTCACTTGGAAAAGTTCCAAGCAGGAAACAGTGGCTAATTCAACGTGCGAATCAGAGTACATAGCAGCAAGTGAAGCATCTAAGGAAGCGGCTTGGCTGAAGAATTTCATCGGGGACCTTGGAGTTGTCCCGAGCATTCAGGAGCCGGTGGAACTTTTCTGCGATAATAAAGGAGCGGTCGCCTTGACAAAATAACCGCGAGACCATGGAAAGTCCAGGCATATCGAAAGAAAATACCACTACATTCGACATCAAGTAGAAGAAGGGTACTTACTGGTTAAGCGGGTATCATCAGAAGACAATCCTGCAGATCCTTTGAGTAAGGCTCTGAGTAGGATCAAGCACAATCAGCATGCCAGGAGCATTGGACTGAAGGATGATATTAGTTTTAGTAATTAGATAGGTCAGAAACTTGTAACAGTATAAATGTAATTGACTCTGTGATTTTATAATTGAGATTTATAAAAGAGTATTGTTGCTGCCTTTGTCAATTGTTTATTTCTGTGTTTCTATATTTGCATGTTTAACTTCCTTAATAATTAGATTATTTAAAGGTCCACAGTCGATCACACTGTTAGGGAGTAAGTGTGAACAAAGACTGTCATGAATCGGTTGCAGACTGTCTAATGAGTTAGACATTGCAGTAAGACTGCTGCAACGATCATGAGTACTTAGAAAATAGAGATTTGAGTATTGGAGAAACCCGCGCTTAACAGATTACTTCATGGATTATATCACGAGCAATGTTAAGACGATAATATCCGGTGATCTTTAAGTGGAGAGATATGATCTGTTACTTGCGATACAAGTGCTTATTGACAACGCGAAAACGCGCCAGTAACTCGGTGTCATAAAACGCGTTGTTGTATGTATTTGGACCCGTAAAAGGTATAGACATATATGTCGAAACTTATATGTCCCTTGACCCGATGGGAAACAGATATCTGTAGGCCTCTCGATGATTTAAAAGTTGACTGAAAGTGTTGGCCAACCAGGACTAAATTGATGTGTTCAATTAGTAGTCTCAAAAGTCATGCAAATCAGAAATCAGGGAACAGAGTATCAGACCAAGATTGATATTAATCCATGTCTTGAGTCTGAAAATATCTTGTTGGATGGAGGATCATCAGATCACTTATCTTTGGACAGAACTGACTGGGTCAGAGTTCAGACAATTAAAGTCATAGACTTATCCAAGTGGGAGAATGTTGGATTAGGTGTCTAAGCCATGACTTATAATTGTATTTATCTTATGAATAAAAGCAAAGTCCATTTGTGTATGGCCACCGGTCTCCCCAATGGGGATGCTTTAAAAGGGAGCACGGGCACTACCGGGGGGTTCAGTGCACCCCGGAGGTTGGCTCAGCTGGGTCATCCAAAGGATGGGTTAGTTGGGTTCCTCCGTTACCAAAAAAAAATAGCTGGGGAATTGATATACAGTTCAGTAGAGAGAAAGGTTGATTTATTAAGGGTTTAATAAATCAATATAATATATATAGATGGATTATTAATATATTTAAGTGTTAATATATTAATTAGAAACTATATTAATTAATTAAGATTTAATCCAGAATTAATTGGATTTAATTTAATGATTAAATTAATTAATTAAAGTGCAGGGGCTGACTTGTAATTATTCAATAGTTGAATAACTAGCAAGAGATAAGCCAGGGGCCAAAAGTGGCGCCACCCTGGAGTGCTCTCTAGGGTTTGGCGAAAACCCTTCTAGGGTTTTAGAAGCCTGGTCCAAGTGACTTGCAGGCTTGCCCACTTGGGAGGCTCCTTAGGGTTTCAGGTGTAGCCTGTGGAGGCTATATAAGGAACCCCCTGGCACCACCATATTTACGCCATCTCTCTCTCTCTCTCCCCTGCTCTGCTGGATTGTCTTCTCCTTGCTTGGGTGTGACTTGTATTTGAGGCAGGATCTCTTTGCTGATTGCTTGAAGGATCATAAGATCAAAGGTGGGTTTTCTTAATTCTTCTTTAGAATTGAATTGTATCCTTTAGGGTTTTTAGTTCTAATCCTCATAGAAGAAAACATAGATCATATTAGGGTTGCATGTGAACTATAGGAATTTTTGTGTTCATTGTTTGCATAGAAACCCTTCACATTCATGCTTTGTAACTCTTACTCCCATCTGCCTCATCCTTGACCCGAAACACCCACTTGTTTGACAATGTCTTTTTCTTTGCTGGTAACTTGACAAAAGACCAGGCCTCGTTCTTGTCAAGTGAGCATATCTCATCCTCTATCATCGTCTTCCATTGTACGAAGTCTTTCATCCTCAAGGCTTTAGGATATGATTATGGTTAGCCATTCTCGATCGTCAGTAGGTAAATTGCTAATACAAGGTAGCGTACATTATGTCTTCTCTCTCTAGTGGATCTCATGAGAATACCTGGAGTTGTAGCTCTTGATCCTTCTTTTTTGGTTCGGTCTGAGGTGTTACTTCATCTATGGACTCGCTCCCACTATCTCTAATACTACCGGATGCTTCTTCATAACTCCCACTACTTCTGGAGTCTCCACCTGACTCATCTCCAGAAGGCTTCATGATGTCATCTCCATGTAATACCTCAAAATTTCAACCAAGTTTTTCCTTATTATTATTATTCAAAAAGAAAAACAAAAAGTAGAATTTAGACATATTATTAAAATCCATCAATTATTAAATCAGAGTGAATGCATGTCCCAAAACCTTTTGTAAACTCCAATAATAACATAATATAGTGAAAGTGTAAAAATCATGAGATGCGCTGCCGTCACGCCGGGCCCTTCCCCTTACCACCTGAAATACATGAAAATGTTTTAAAGTAAACGAGTAAGCACAAAGCTTAATGAGTTCCCCAAATACCATACATGCCACACACATCACAACCAGTATCGGGACGCGGCATGTGTAACATCCGTGTTTTGGGCCTAGGAGTTTTGAGCTTAAACCGACAAATAAAATCTATTTTGTAAATAAAGAAAATAAATTAATAACTAAATTTAATATTTTTTTATATTTTATATTGTGAATAAATGAGCCAAACATAGTTTAAAATCAAATTGTAACCAAATGTGAGGAATTTTGTCATAAGGACTAAAAGTGTCAATTTGGCCAAACTTATCCTAAGTAAATTTGACTAGTCATGGATTTAGAAAATTAGAAGATATATTAAAATAATTGAGGTGAAGTTTAAATTAGGTCTAATAATTCTTTGAATTTCATTAAGGACCTAGATTGTAAAGAATTTTAGTGTAAGGGACCATTTGTGTCAATTTGGGAAACTAAGGGTTAGTGTTGACCTAGAGAATGACTCAAGTGAATTAAATAATTATATTTGGGGCATAAGTGTGAATTTAGAGACTTCTTATAAGAATAATGGACTTTTGGGGTGTTGGGTGAAGAAGGATCAAACTATAGGGACTAGTTTTGCCAATTATGAAAGATATCAAGTTTTTGATGGGGGTTTCCTCCATTTCAGCCACAATCACGTTTTTAGATAGAGTAGGAGAGGAGTGTGGCGATTTTCATGGTTTTCAAGAAGGATTGTTGCTTGTTCTTGAAGATTGATCAAGTGCTAGAAGATTCCAAGCAATCTAAGGTATAAACCCTCCCTCTTCTAGCTTGCAAACCCATTTTTGGGGTGGGTTCTATGTCAAGTCCGAAAATGGAAGCTTGGGGGAGGAAATCTTAGGATCCCAAGTGTTAGTTTATGATTCTAGTTCATGTTTTGATCAACATCCAATCCATGGATGCTCTTGATCCAATTGCTTTATTGATTTGGGTGTTATGAACCCTAGAATTTGGGGATTTGTTGGATAATTGAGGAATCTAAAAATTGATGGTTGGATTTGGTAGTTTTTGATGAGGGGATTCATTTCTAATGATTCCCTAAGGATTCCAACCTTTGATTTGTAGTCTTAAACCTTGTATCACTAGATAATGGGAATTTGGTGTTGGAAATGAGTTTTATTCATGTAGATGATGATTGGATCTCTTGTTTAATGGATGAATGGGTTTATTGAATCAATTTGAAAGTATAAGTAGAGTAAGGATCATTTCCTAATGATTCCATGGAATGGAAGAAGGAATCTCCACTTGTAGTTATCAATGGATGGATTGGAATTAGGTATTCCATGGGTTTTAACCATTTGGACCAATGATTGGAATTGGGAATTCCATGAGGCTATCCTCTTTAGAATTGTGTGGGAATGACTCCCTTAAGGGATGACCTTAGTTAAGAACTTAATTGGGTACTTGATGGTGTTAAGTGTAATGATTGACTTGGAACATAGTTCATGAATCACTTGTTAAGAGATAAGAACAGGGATTGTGATTTCCATTGAATTAAGTCATGAACACTTAGGATTAGGAGTTGAATACTTGGAAATGAGTTATTAAATGTGTATTTTCATGTATATTTGGTCTTGGGTTGACATGGAACTTGAATTGGGTCAAAAGGGAGCGAAAATGAGCAAAAACGAAGCTACAACATGCAGAACACGACCCGTGTTGCAGAACACGGCCTGTGTAAAAGGGTCTGTGCAATCTGTTGGTCCTGACATGGCCCGTGTCAGGGGAGCACGACCCGTGTCAGAGGGTTTTTCATATTTTCATCATTTTTGGGTTTTACGCCTTATGGGTTGGGCCTTGGGTCCTTGTTTTGATGCCAAACTTTGGGGATGTTTTAACTAAGATTTTCCTTATATTAGAGGGTTAAGGACTTCATTTTAGATGATGAATGATTGTTCCTTCTTAGTTCAAAGAAGTAATTATAGTGCGAATTTTAGAAGAATCGAGTATGATACCTTCCATTCTTGTCTTGTAGGAAGGAGATGTTTTGTTATGACTTGGAGGTGAGATTAAGGACTTGAGCTAGCAATCAACTAAGATGATTTGATGGATGAGATGATGTCTAGGAGCGCCTCCAAATGCATTAAACCTTGTGTGGAGTTAGTGTTGACTCGTCAGTTGACCTTGGGTGAGTTTACAGGGAGTACACATCCCAACTATTATCTTTTGTGTGTGTTATCAAATACTTTTCATGCATGATATTATGTGCAATGTGTTATATGATTACTACTTGTGTGTTGCATGAAAATGAGTTTCTAAAAGATGCTTTCAAATGAAGGTTATGATGATGTTTTGAAAGATGTTTTGAGCATCCTATTTGTGCATTGCATTGCATATAAGATGGGATTGACCGAGTGAACCTTATGATGAAGATGAAATGATTGTCCCGGATTTAAGGAAATCATGATTGTCTTGGATTTAGGGAAATCAAGGGCAAAATGCCCAAAATGAGATGTTTGTCCCGGATTTAGGGAAAACCGTTCCCGACAATAGGGAACCGCATGAGGAAGTTGCTAACCCTCATGGGGCTACTGTGATGGCCACTAGTCCTAGTTTTGCTTATACGGGGATCGAGTGGCATGCTTTGTGCGTGTCATTCGTGAACTTAGGTAGGTGCCATTGAGGTGAGTTGGACTTTTATCAGATGGACGTGGGTTTGAGATAGTTGCATCATGCATTGCATTTGCATATAATAACTATCCATTTTTGAGTAAATCTTTATGATGTCTTAAACAACTTTTAAAGTGTGTGTAAAAACTATTTTTGGAGGTTTGTCTCGAGTGTGGTAGTTTACTGCCCACTCTGAATGGGTCAACCTCGGGTAAGCTCACTAGGCATTTCAATTGCCTAACTTATTTTGATGTGTACTCAGGTTGAGAAGTTTAGATGACTTTAGTAGAGCTGGCGTTAGAAGGCCACGGTTTGTGTGGTTTCATTTAAGCTATGTAATGGTATTTAAATTGTTACAACCTCGCTCTTTTACAAACCAAGATGTTTTATCTAAAATGGGACCAAACAATGTTTTCCACAACTTAAATCTAGATTATCACTCATTAAACCTCATGTGTTTTTAAATTGGTTATGAAAGAAAATGACTTATTTGAAGATGTTGAAATTGAAGTTTTCACTAAAGGATGATTTTTGGAATAATGATGATAAACCATGGGTTAAAATGATGTTTTACGAAAAGCCTTAAGCGAGGGTGTTTCAGCATGATCCTACCCTTGCGGGACACCACATCATCCTACCCATAACACATAACATAGTTGGGACACGACACTGTCCTACTCACAAACACAAACACAATCACAGTCGTATGAACAAATCAAACAACTGCAACACAATAACCAAACATACAAGCTTTCTACGCATGCAACATAATACAGTAAGGCGAGGAAACTCACCTGTCTCACAAATGTGTCGGTTAGTGCCAGAATTCCTACACTCAAATGCCGATTCACCTAAATTCCAAAACACGACAACATCACAACCACATCCCTCATTCCTAAGTGTTTGACTAGAAAGTCAGACTGGCCAACATAAGAAGTCGACAGTCAAAAAGTCAATGCCAGGTCAAAAGTCAGCATCAGTGCCTATAACGGCTCTATCATACTCCCGTTAGCGGCACGATCCCCTTTATGGGTTTTGTCTGAGTTAGCGGTGCTATCTAAGAACCTTAGCAGCGATAACTCCAAAAACCCCAATTCCTTCCTTAAGCTCTTAATCGGTTCACCTCGTGGCCATGGCTCTCTATAACTCATCCATGGGGACCAAAGGCTTGTCAACACTCATCCATAGGGTCATGTATGACCCATGCATGACAACCCTAACCCTAGTTTCTAAGAAAAGGATTAATCCAAGGATTTATTGCATGATTCAGAAGAGAGAGGGGCAAGTCTTTGTCACAAACCAAAGGCTCCAAAAAGGGGTTCTAAGTCGGGTTTGTGGTTTGGAGTCCTTCAAACACCAGCCATGTCATCATAAAGGTACAAAGAATCTTCAAAATAATACCTATGCTCCAACTAAATGTAAATACCATAATATCAATGGTTAAAATAACTTATAAGGGTTATGGGATCGAAGGGAAATCCAGAACCAAGCATAGATGAAGCTTCCTTGCACAAAATCTCCTTCTTCTTCATCAAAAACATTCCCAATAACAAGAGTGGGGCAAGAATGGTTGAACAATTAGCTAGGGTTCGCCTTAGGGCTTTGAGAGTCGTCAAGAAACAAAATCTCAAGAGATAGGGGCCTTTAAAAGGGGTTAACACCTGTAATTAGGGTTTTGCTTCTGCGGCGTATAGCATCGCTAACCAAGGACTTTAGCGGCACTATCGCCAATCACCCACGAATGCACTTCAGTGTACAACGCGTCGCTATCATCCATAGATAGTGTCGAGATCTTGCTTAGATAGCTATCTCCTGTCGATAACGTTTCTAAGGTTTTCGGGAAATGGGACTTACACTCTAGATGACCCTTCAAACTCCACCTGCTTCTTTGCTTCGAACGACTCGTTTTGGTTCGTGGTTCCTGAAAGAGTGTCTTTATACATGGCATTCTCATTGTCATGTCCCGACTTCTGATAACCCTTCTACTTTGGCTATCCCAACATCATTATCCCATGTCATCCAATCCATACCCAATAAAGAAACACTTCTTCGACTTTAGCTTGTCTATTTCACTGTGCTTCATCTTGACATATGAGATACAATCCGAAAACTTTTAAGTGGTTTAGGGAAATCTCATGTCCTCGCCATTCCTCTTCAGGAATCTTGAAGCCCATGGGGACTAAGGATTCACGATTGATTAAGTAGGTTGCGCTATTTATGACATCTACCCAAAACATCTTGGGTAACCCATCATGCAGCCTCATGCTGTTCACCCTTTCATTTAGAGTTATGTTCATCCCCTCTGCACGGCCATTCTTCTAAGGGGTATCAGGGATCGTCTTCAACATCTGGATCTCATTCTCAGCACAATAATCAACAAATTATTTGCTGTTGTACTCGCCTCCCTTTTCGGATTTAAAGCATTTAATTTTGAGATCCGTCTTCTTCTCCACAATAGCTTTTCACCTTTTGAAATTGGCAAACACTTCCGACTTGTTCGTTAGGAATTAAACTAATACCTTTGTCGTTGAGTCATCAATGAAAGTAACATAGTAACGAGATCCTCTGACCAAAAACATATAGGTTGGACCGTCGACATCAGAATGCACAAGCTCGTGTTTTATAGCCTTCGGAGCTTGGCCCAACTTAGCGAATGTGACTTTCTTCTACTTACTAAATACACAATGTTCAGAGAATTCTACAGCAACCGCCTTTACATATGAAATATTGCCTTTTGCAGCCAACATCTTCATCCATTTTAGTTTATGTGACCAAGTCTTTAGTGCCACATAGTAGAGGCCTTTTGATATTCTTCTACGACATTGATCTCGTCTGAGGAATCTTCCACCATATAAAGGGATCCTCAATTTTGACCTTGAGCAATAACCATGCTCCCCTTTGTTACTTTCCATTGATGGATGTCAAACTCAACTTTATGTCCTTCATCATCCAATTGCCCTCCTAATATCAGCATCCTCTTCAAGCCCGGAATGAATTTGACGTCATTAAAAATCCACTTTGTTCCCAAGGATGTTCGGAGTGTGACGTCTCCAACTCCAGTTATATCTAGACTCTTGTTGTCCGCAAGTCTCACTTTGCCAGTATAACGCCTAAAACTCTACATTACATATCTATCTGACATGCGTGGAAGGATGCACCCGAGTCCATTATATAGGATTCCAAGGAACTCTCTACACAGCAAATAAGTGAATCTTCAAAATATTCTTCAAGGTTCACTTCCTTCTTTGCACCTGTAGATCCAAAAGGTTCCGGACACTAATTTCTGAAATTCCCATTCTCTTTGCAGCTCCAACATACAATGTGTTTTCTGCTCTTGGACTGTTCCATTCTTCATGACTTTGATCTTCCTTTACTACCACCACTGCTACCTTGGTTCAGTCTTCTCCCTATCTCCTCCTAGCTAACACACTACCAAAACTATTACATGTATCCCTTCTCCGGATATCTTCTGCAAGGATTAAATCCCAAATGCCTTCAAATGTGATCTTTGCTGTTTCGGACGAACTGCTGACCGCAGTTACCGTTCGAGACCAACTATCTGGAAGTAAAGATAATAACATCAAGGCCTGGACTTCATCATCAAAACCAATGTCAAGTTGATATCAACCTTGATATTATAGTGTTGAACGCATTGACATGCTTTGTCATAGAAACTCCATAATTCATTTTCGTATTCACAAGTTGTTTGATCAAAAAAATCTTGTTTACAACTGAAAGTTTTGCATACATGTTGGACAATGCTCTGAGTAAGCCAAACGCAGTTCTCTCATTGATGCATGTTGTAAGCAACGGACTTCGAAATCGTGGCCATCAAACTTGTCAATCTTGATCTTCCCTTCTACAACCATAGATCTGAAACCAGTTTGTTGGGTTCAATAAAGTGAGATTGATAAACTTTAAACCTCTTAAAATCAAGAACTGCCAAACGAACTCTCGACAATAACATAAGATAAAAGAAATCATAGCAGCAATAAATACAAGAAGAAATAAACAATAAAGGTCAACATAGGGAATTAAAGAGGTTCACTCGATCCTTTGATCAACCTACGTCCACTGTGGAATTTGAGAGATTTTATTTATGAAT